>JADDOH010012320.1:0-76311 GCA_016648135.1 Agrypnia vestita
AATTTCTGTTTTATTTAAAAAAATATATTTTTTGTATTTAAAAAATGTCACGATACTAAAATGTTTATTTCCTTCTCAGCTATCATAGAAGATTTTTTAAATCCCCGTCGTAAAAAAGAGTACGTACATAAATGTCAAATCTGTTAAAAATAAATGTAAATTTTTCCCCGAAGCTAAGAGAAAAAAGATTTAGTACGTTCATAAAATATTATGTAAGACGTATTTCACAACCGTCTCTCAAAGAGATTAATAAAATATCAATTACGATAGATAATAGAAGGCTCAAGGAGACAGAACTATTTATAAGGGAAACGTGATGGACGTCGTTCTAGAGTAGCCCAGGGCTTATGACCTGTATGAGCTGGCTTTACTGGTCACTTTACGCAATGTAATGTTTACCAATTCCAATATAAGAGCATTCACACATTATCAAAAATTTGTAAGGGGGAGAGGACGGAGCGGAAGGAGAGGAGGAGAGAGAAGAGAGAGGAGAGAGAGGAGAGCGGAGAGAGAGAGAGAAGGAGATATATATATATATATAATAGCTATTATATATATATGTATATGTTCTAAATTAGTTTCTTGGTATGTATGTACGCAACGTAACGTTTACCAATTCCAATATAAGAACATTCACACATTATCAAAAATTTGTAAGTTGTATATATGTTCTAAATTAGTTTCTTTCATATATTCGAATGGACTATTCTAGAGAAATCTGTGATTATTCTCATCATAGTATACATTGATTTCGCAGCTGGTATTGATACCCCTAAATTTTTGATGTAGAATATTATGTAATATTCTCTTTAATGTATATATGATATTCTTCCAAACACGTTTACCATATAAATAGTTTTATCTCTGTAAGACTTCTATAATTTATCTTAATTAATAATTATCCCTCTGTGGACAAAATCCAAAAATTTTGCTCTCAGAATTTACATTTAAAATATACAATGGTCTATAAAGGCAGTTGGAACTAATAATTTTCAGGTGTATTCTAGTGTATATATATGTAAAAATATAATTTGAAAGAATATTCGGGGAGTGGTAACAATTGTGGTGGGGATGTGGGAGATAGACAAGTAGACACAGGAATGGGAAATATATTAAATTGTGATATTAATTATGTTAGCTTTAGTGTTGACATTTTTGGATTTATAATATTTCTTAATTATCAAATCTTAGGCCTCTATTATTTATAAGAAGAATCTTATTATGGTTTTAAATGTGTGGCCTGTCTCCATAAGATGGTTCGCGAATTCCGCGTTTTCGGAATTCTGAGACAGGCCACATGAATCCGCGAATTAAAATTAACTTTTTTATCTAAATAAGTAATGGATAATCAGTATGCGTCTGTCCTGACGAAGATACAGTGCCATCGAAGTCGGTAGACGCATAGTTACTCCCATGTAGTTTATATAAAGTTTTTAGTGAATCAAAATTAATACTTTCCCGTTTGCATACACACTATATTATAGTACAGTATCAAATATGTTATTAAGGTTTATTTGTATAATTAATATAAATTAACTTGGTTTTCACAACTTATTCCTTGAAAACACCAACATGTTTCGGGCCAATGGCCTCTTCATCAGGATACTAAATATAAAAAATCAAAACTTGAAGAAAAAAATCAAAAGACACTAACAAAATAAAAATAAATATATGAAAGCTGATAAAAATTAACGTGAAAATAATTTCAAAAGATAACTTTTCGTAAAAATGACCCGGTTATTTATAATAAATACTCAATTTACTTTTAACACTTTTTCATATTTTAAAATTTCTTATTTATCCAACGCTAATCCTGTGCAATTTGTATGCAAAAATTGTGTATTCTTCTTAATATCAAAAAAAACGATCCATTTCCAAATGATGATTAGTACATTCGGTTTAAAAATTAAGACTTATTTCGCTGAAATTATAATTACGAACAACTTTTTTGGCTATGTAGAGTGTGCGCCAATGTCTCGAGTACGTGGTTGCGCGTGCTGGCTGGCATATGTTTGTGAGTATTACAGTTAGCGGTGAAGAACACCCAGAAGCCCCGTCTGAAGGATTAAATCTTTGTTACTCAAAATATATACATTTCACGTATCTGTCGGAACGTATTTATTCGTTATTTTGGAAGTTGCAAAACTGATAATTATTTATCTTTCTCATCAAGCATACATTTAAGATAAAAATATTATTAACATCTGTCTTCAATATATATATATATATATATATATATATATATATGAAAACTGAAAAATTAATGTGGTAAAATAAAAAATCCGTGGTTCGAATCCAGGTTCCAGCATTTAATTTTTCAGTTTTATTATTTGATATTTGTTTATTTCTCTTTATTTCATTTATTTATTTCGTATTAAATATTACGGGACTCGTTTCCTTAAAATAAATTAAAAAAAAAAAAAAAATGTTTAATAATATATATACTCTATTTGCAGTTTAGCAAAGAATACTTCCATTGTTCGGAAATCGACTAGCGAGAAGACGTCAAAGCTTCGTTTGATATTCTCGTAAAACAGTCGATTACTTCCCGAATAAAAATGGAATAATATAAATAAGTGAATTAATAATTCAAAGAGAAACATAAAACTATCAAATATTGACGACTTGTTAAGTCGCTGGGATAGTGAAATTGGTAACACGCTGTGCGCGAAACACAGAGGTCCGTGGTTTGAATCCAGGTTCCAGCATTTAATTTTTCAGTTTTATTATTTGATATTTGTTTATTTTTCTTTATTTCATTTATTTATTTCGTATTAAATATTACGGGACTCGTTTCCTTAAAATAAATTAAAAAAAATATGTTAATAATATATATATATATATCTATATTATATAATATATATAGATATATATATTATATATATATACACTTTACAAGCTTTGTTTCAAAGTTAAAAAATATTTTTTAAAGAGTAGGATAGTTAAAAGTGATGAAATTGACTGCGATTGTGATAAGTGTTCAATAGTAATGATCATTAGTGGTAAATCATTGGTAAGCGTGATTAAATGATTGAAAGTTCTAGTACACCAGTAATTGTAAAATCATCTTTAGAGTCACAATCATAATCGTGGCTACAATTAAGGTTTGTCTCATCATTAGTTGTTACCTCCGTGCTTAATGCCCAACCTAAGGAACAAAGGTTTTCTGCTAAGGCTTTACTTCCCTTGGCTGGTTGATTCCGGTTTTCTTGCGCCGGAGGTTGATATTCTTTGTATCGACCATGTTTTAATGTGGTGCTCATCATATTGCCCAGGGTAGGCGGGATTTCTGGCTCGTGGATGCTAGAAGGTTGGACTCATTGGTGGTTTTGCTGATGGTGAACAGCGTGGTATTAAGCAATGTATTAGATTCACCTTGACCTAACTGATCAGTATAACCTAAAGTTCCAGTGTCCAAGATATGTCTTAGAGATCCTTTGAGAGAAACGGTGCAAAATAGAGAGCAGCAGTGGAAAACCAAGACCCTCGAAGGGTTATAGAGAGAGTAGAAATGTAATCATTCTTAGAAAAATCATCATTAAAGAGATCTGGATGAACTATCAAGCTGGTGTAAAATAAATAAACTGTCACTCAATGTAAAAAGAATATCCATCTATTAGTTTTACTACAATACTCAAATATAATTTCGTTATATACTGGATGACGCTCCACTCACTAAAGTCGACTCAATAAAGATCAAGCTTTTTTATACTTTAAAAATATTATAACCAAAGCACATAAGTACAATGTATATTGTCCTACAGAATAGGTCAACACAGAAATACTCCCAGCTACGCGTATCGTCTTGCTTTTTTCAAAATGTACAAATTGGAATTCGAAAATATCCTCCGATCTTGTTGTGCTAAACAGGATTCTTTGTGGAGCTATTGATTCTCTTTCTTTATCCGAAATAAATTTTCATGTTGAACCCCGTGTAAGAAACCCGGAGTTCTTCAGAATAAGTAAGAATTTATTTATTTATTACCATTATTTTACTAATATTGTCTGTTGCTAGCTGTAATATATTCACTTTGCATTAACTTAAATTTTATTGTAACATTAACATTATAATGATTGAAACTGTTAAGATATTCCTTAGTAAATAAATAAATAAATAGTGGGCCGAGTTTAAAATAATAATGTGTTATTTTTTAATGTATTTTGTACCTAGTATTCTGTTAAGGTCCCTTAAAAAAATTAAATAAATGATGATTTAATAGTATTTAATAATATTTTCTGTAGGTAGGTATGTAGACAGTCTCGTGTTTTTTTCGAAAACGGGGTTTATACATTTTCCGAAAGTAAAATAATAAGTAGGCTTTTCGATCGCTTTCAAGTAAACAATCAAATTACAGTCACTTGGAGCCTTCAGATAATCTGAATATTCGTAATGGAATTCGCGATAGCGCTTAAGACTTCTGAGAAATTTCGTTTGTTATCTTGGTTTCATATAGGCGGTAGAATTCTTTATATTGTTTTAAGACTTTTTATTACTCTAGCGCTGCCATTGTAGGTCTTACAGATTCGGAGTATTTCACGATAATACTGGAGAAGATTAATGTTTTCTACACAGGCTCGTCCTTTGTCTTCAACACCAAAAGTATAAAATGTGGTTAAATATTTCCCGTCGCCCACAATCCTGTTGAAATTATACAGTATAAAGTATTGTTATACGCTAATAACAAAACGTAGCAAATTCACTTTGCGAGAAAATATGGCAACTTTATCTTCATAAAATAATATGGACCTAGAAAAAATTGCTAGTTTCTATAAAAAATATTCAAAATTGCTGGAAAACACGTTTTACTTGTGTTATCTCTCTAAACAGTCTAAAAAGTTCTGTTCATTAACATACTTTTCATTAGCTATGGTACATTCCCATCGGGCTAGACACAGAGGTTACAGGAGTTTCCGCTTTCCATTTTAATAATTCTCGGTTTTACGAATTTTAAAATACGTGCAGTAATGTTTTATGCACGTTCTTGTATTAAATTCTTTCAGATGTTGATACCTTGGCAGCAAACGCGGGAAAGTGCAAAAAAAAAACATTTTTAGTGAATGCAAAAGACTCGCATGTCTAAATGATAAGAGAATCCAAATCTTAGTATTTTACACTTTTCATGGCGGCAGTAAGTAGATGATTTTCCGTGGTTTTTAGATGAAGATGTTTTAATTGTGATTACTTTTATGTAAACCAAACTCGACCTTAATATAATGGAATATTTCCATAAAAATTTAGATAATGCAATATTTAAAAAAATATTATTTCGCTCCAGATGAACAGTTCGTTCTAAAACTAATATAAAATTAACTTGAATTAAATTTGATCCATGAGTATTTATATTAATTATTAAATTGTGTGAGACCAAAAAGTCTTCAAATATAAAAGAAATATACTTCAACTAATTTGATATAAGTTCATAATCGCATCTGTCATTAAAAGAATCCATTTAAATGATCCTTCGTTCGTTCATATGAATTTCTTTTATGAGTAATCTTCGGAGACCCCAATCTGTCAAGAGTAAATTACTAAGCGTAGAAGAATTTAGCAATTCCTTCATTAATATTTCCCCACATTCTTCTTAACGATCGCGTCGTATTCTTTTTTCTGTCTTTCTATCTTCGTTTTCCTTTCTCTGCTATTTCCACGCTTCACTATACAAATATGTATATGTCGGTATTAAGATCCGACAAAAATCTAAAATTTATTTTAAATTGAACGCTCCCAAAGTTTTCATCTTTTTTGTTCCTGAAATTTGGAGTTTTAAACTATGTAGGTATGTCCTGAATTTTTCAAAAGAATCTCCCGAGACGTTTGTATTACTTACTTTATGAGTGAAGTATTTCAGTTTTTTTCGGTATTTAAGTTTTCCATAGACTTGAGATGTTTTTTCGTGAATTCAAATTATTTATTTCTCAAAAAATAAAGAATGTCTTTCATGGTTAAAGTAAGAAAACTTTTGTTTTGTTTATTATTCTAATGGAGATCGCATACAATCGCGTCTGTAATATGCATGGGCACCTGTGGAATATTTAAATCAGTGTCGGGAGGGTAAAATACCATTGATGAGAAGCACATACATATAAGTCAAGAATATGTCATTTAATCCAAAAGAACGATTGGATGGAGTCTGTTGAATTAAAAAACCTTTTAAATTATGAAATAACGCTATTTATTATAGAGGTTATTCAAAAACTTATTGGATCTAGTCCGACTCACCTATTATGAAATTAACTCAGTGTGCTATAAAAATAATATTCATAATTGAGTAGCTTGTTGGTCTTGTGATCTCGTGATCCAAACGTCACTGGTTCGAACCTCACTCCAGATCAGCAAGTTAGTCCTATTTTCATAGCACAAGCGTTTAGCTTAGTTTGAAAATAGTAAGAATATTGATGTGACACGTATTCCGTGTTAGCATCTCTATTTAAAAAAAAAAAAAAATTAAAATCTACGGAGCATTTTTTTGTAATAATATGAATGCGCTAAAAAATACTCAAAATGGTATTAGCTTTCCAATATAAGTGAAAATTATAATATTTATGAGACCTTTCTGTTGAATTCGTTCGCCATTGTGTAGGTCGCAGTATATACAAACCAACAGATCTATTATTTCTAACGCTTTGATTGCATATTAAATTTAATTTATTGACTGAATAGATGTTTTTCGATAACGCCTTTTGAGATTTTATTATTTGAAAAATTATTTTTATGTGAATGTTTTGAAATGAGGATGAATTTAAATTCAAATATTTCCTTTGTATTCATGAAAACATGTTTTATGTTCAAGAACTTGTTCTCAAGAAATAAGGTTATGGATGGATAACTACAATGCCTCAAGCGAGACTCGAAATATCAACAAATTTTTGATCTTTTATCATCTAAACTGGATGACAAAGGAATGCACCCTTCCATGGATATATTTTATACATTATTTTTGACTCTCATTTTTAAAAGATATATTAATTTAAATAATGGGTTTATTTAGTCATTAAAGAGCAAATAGTAACCGCTACTGATTCAAGCATACATAGATATAACTCAGATATCAGATAGGGGATTCTAAATGTCAGCTTCTGATAACCTGGTAGCGGAGCCAGGTTGTTCAAAGAAGGAAGTCATTAAGAGTGACGTGTAGAAGATTGCAGAGGGTGATGGGGATGGAAATAAGAAGTGGGTATAAAAACGTTTGGTTGGAGGTAGTGAGCGATATTCGAAGTCGATAAGTAGACATTAGGAAACTCACATGGCACATACTTACCAGGTGTAACAAAACTCAATGTCTAAAATGTCAATAATTAAAATAAAATAGTATTTAATATCAATATATAATCATCGATCTACTATTATGTTACATACCTAGTTGGTTGAATTTTAGTTTTATAAACTTACTAGCTGTTCGTACCCGGCGTTGCACGGGTTAAGGATTAAGTTGAAAATAAATTTGGGGGGTGAAACAAAGGTTTGATTCAAACGATATTGATTTGCTTTAAAATATGTCAGGGGGAGGAGAAAAGGTAAAAGGGGAGGGAGAAAATGTAGCCTTACAGTTATGTTATGTTACAGTTGCCGGAAAACTTCTTGAAAATTTTTGGCGTAGTGGGGGAATGCGCAGAAGACAAATTTTGGGTCTGTTGGTGGAATGGTACATGCATAAACTTCCCCCTACTACGCCGAAAAATTTCAAGATGTTTGCCGGCTAAAGAGTCCTAAAGAATAAGTTTCCAAATTTGGAGTCCGATCGGTCAAACGGTACAGATTTTCATCGAAAATATATCAGAGGAGGGGAAGGGTTAAAATAATAGGTGAGAAATGTCTCACATGTTACCCGCCGAGTCCTTGAGAATAAGTTTCCAAATTTTGAGTCTGATCGGTCAAACGGTACAGATTTTCATCGAAAATATATCAGAGGAGGGGAAGGGTTAAAAGAATAAGGTGGGAAATGTTGCCTATCTTACCCGCCGGGTCCCAAAGCATAAGTATGCAAAATTTGAATCGAATCGGACAAACGGTGTGGATTTGTATAGAGAACAGATAGACAGACATTGAGTTTTAAAGGTAGATTTATATGTAAATTTCAACAGAGGATACAGCGGTTACTGCATATTCCAGATCAAGAAAATTTTCATATTGGTATATATATATATATGTGTACTTAATTAATAATAATAATATTCAAATAGATAAAAGAATATTAAGTATCGAATATTTTCTGAAAAATTTAATGTCTCGGCTAAGTGTGATAGCCATCCTGATTCATAAAGGTTCATGAAAAATGTTAAAAAAATCATAACCCCTTTAAAAAGGTTTTATTCGTTTTTAAATAAAAAGAACAGACGAAATCTTCCTAATACTTGAGGGAAATTTTGAAGGGCGAGATTGGGACTGTTGAGTGGCTCCCCCACAGCAAGGAGGCAAATTATTCAGAATTCGGGATCGTGGGAATCCCAGAAAATCAAGTAATATTTATAATATCGAATTCCGGTTCGTTGATTCAAGACGAAGCGAACCTTTACAAAATCAATTCCGCAATACTTTAAATAATTTTAATATTATGTCATAGTATAATACATAAAAAGTTAGTAATTTATGCGGGATATAATTTTTTGTATGAACTAAAGAGAAAATATTCATATTAATAAAAAGAAAACACTTTGCATAAAACTATAATTTATTTTAAAATTGTAAAATCAATAAGTTTCGAAGCCAATGGTCCGTTCATCAGGATACAACTCAATTTTCAATTTCAATTTATTTATTTATTCCATAATATGTACATTACAAACATAAAATTCAACGCATACATATTATGAAGGTTTATATATATATACAGGATGTACCAGAGCTAGCAGCAGAAACTTGACCGGTAGATTCCTGACTGTTAAAAGTCTAAAATTTTCAAGCAACCATGACCTAATATCAGTAATAGGAGATATGCAATATCAAAGTTTGTATTTTTTTTCAATATTTCTTACTTATTTTTTTAAAAAGTTGAACTATCATTACAGTATCTTATGTCGATTATGAAATATTCATTCGCTTTAATACAAGTCGAATAAAATGATAAAAACCTTGCAAAAATTTAAAAAAGTTATTTTTTACACGGTTTTTATCATTTTCTTTAAGTTGTATTGAAGCAAATGAATTTTTCGTAA
Source organism: Agrypnia vestita (assembly GCA_016648135.1). Classification (NCBI taxonomy): domain Eukaryota; kingdom Metazoa; phylum Arthropoda; class Insecta; order Trichoptera; family Phryganeidae; genus Agrypnia; species Agrypnia vestita. The sequence goes on from JADDOH010012320.1 coordinate 9,157, forward strand.
TCGATATAAGTGACTGTAATGAGAGTTCAACTTTTTGTAAAACATAAGTCAGAAATATTGAAAAAAAAATGCAAACTTTAATATTGCATATCTCCATAACTATTGATATTAGGTCATTATATACATACACACATACATATACGTACACAACGTATAGAATAAAGGGACTATTGGTCCCAAAACATGTTGATTATTCAACAAATAGTGGCTTCAAACAATGCTTCATATAAATGTTTTATACAAATAGTGGTTTTATCAATACTGTAACAAGATGGCAAAAGAGATTACGTACACAATCGCTCGTAATATGTCAATGACGACAATGACATCGAAACCTCTAGGACCTTTCACTACATTCTGGAACACACTTCGGCACTCTGGAATTAGCTACATCATTCGAGGAACACCTGGAAAAGTCTGCAACCTTCTCCTAAACACTATAATAATCTAGGAGGTTCGATAATCCAGTTTTTGGATATAAATATCGCGGATCTAGGCCGCCGCGGAGAGTTATCGTATTGACAGTTGAAATTGCCGCGAAGTACGCGCAAGACAACGCCTAATATGGCCTGTCGTGAGGGAATCGAGACGAAAAATAAAGCGAATAATCGAGCGAAGCACCTAATTGGCGAAATAAATGTTCTAGTTAATGTTAAATACGTACGATAACAAAGTGTTCATTTACATTTACAGTGATATAATGCGAAAAAGTGAAATTTAAAGAATAGCGTTAATTTTAATTCGTTTTAAGGGACTTTGTACATTGAATAGTTAATTAATCATTAGTTAATAAATCGCTAATTAATTTCCAGTGTTTTCATTAATTCCTCCCTAGCCACGACACGTGACAATACGAATAATTTATTTCTTCAATAGTACTAAAGTTATTTTGCTACTATTGAAGCATAAAATATTCAAGCCTCATAAGTCTTAAAAAACACTTAGACACAAAGTCTCATTGCAAAGCCAAAAAGCACTTTCCCGCTAGGGAAAAGGGAAATTTCGACGAAGCCTTTGGGAAATCATAACAAGACACGATAAAATCACGTCCTAAACCACGTTACCTCCTAAATAACAATATAATATTATATATACAGGGTTATTTGGAAAACACAAATAACCTTGCAGGCCTATATTCCTGCTTTAACTATAAGTTGAAATGTTCAAGCAATCATGACCTGATAGCAATAGTTATGGGGATATGCGACATCTAAGTTTGCATTTTTTTCAATATTACTGACACATTTTTTGTAAAACTTTGAACTATCATTACAGTAACTTATATAGAATATAAAAAATTCATTCTCTTTAATACAAGTTATTAAATTAAATAATAATAACCTTCAAATTCCAGTTGGAAAACATTCCAGTTGTCAAAAAAAGTTAGATAAAAGCATATAATATTATACCACGTGCGTTCGCGGTCTTTTTGGGATGCCATAATCATAATTAAGGATTACATTAGCCAGAGTCGGCCAATTCGCGTTGACAATTAATCAAAATGTCGGGGTGTGAGAAGATTTACCCTCTCTGGCTATCGTTGGGACATTATTACTTGAAGGTTAATGGCCGATGGCAATATACTTGTCCAAACAGGTTGGGGTCGTCAATCAAATAGAAAGTGAAAAGGCTATTTAATAAAAAATGGATTAACCGGGGAGTTGTATGATCACGGCGATTCACATCCGACACATAATTTTCAGTGGCACAATTTTCAGCAGAGTAGATTACCAGCTGACCTACCTATGTACAGTCTGTTCAAATATTTAATATATACAACTTACGTGTTAGTGCCCATCCGGGAATTAAATGTACATACACGCATTGATTGTGTTAGTTCGCTGTGTGCACCAATAACGTCGGCCAAACACACCAATACAGTTGTCAGTGCTTCTCTGGACGTCGAGGTGAGAGTACATAACTTCATATTGTATAAGTATAGGATGGTTTGCATATTTTTAATGATTAATTAAAAAAAATTACTTTATATATTAATGATAACAGTACTCCCTTCTACAACTTGATTCGTATTTTGCTTTATCATTCTTCTTCTTCTTATGCTTCATTTTCAACTATTCGATTAATTGTTTGCTTCATTTTCAGCTTCTTTTTTTTTAAATTTCTTAAGTTGGTTTATATGAAACTCCTATATATCAACTAGTATTTTACACTTTCTTCTAGTATTCTATAATAGATTACTAATATACTATCCATAATAACTTACATATTTACATTTACGTATCCCATAATATTATACAATCTATAATACTATGATACATCGTAATCTATAATATAATCTAATCTATGGTACAATCCATAATATAATAAATATATAATACATCTTATCCTCTACAATCTATATCTACCTATGTAAAATAATTATAGAATTTGTTTTTAAAATCATTAATTCTTTGTCGTTTACTTACAGCCATTGATAGATAATAGTATTTGGATAATTATAAAATAAAAAAACTTACAATAACGACAACAAAAAAGTACTATTAAAATTTTTCTCTTAACAGATGGGAAAGATTTTGTAAATAAATTTAATTTAATATATTTTGTTTATTATGTTTAATTAACCAGCAAGTATAACATTCAATATGTCACGAAATACAAAATGAGTCGAAAATGTTCAAGCAACCCTAATAATATCAATAGTTATGGAGATATGTAATATCACAGTTTGCATTTTTTTGTAAGACGTTGGACTTTCATTACAGTAACTTATATCGATTACGAAAAATTCATTCAATAAATTCCAATTGGAATGTTTTCCAGTTTTTCACATTCGATGTAAGTTACAACATAGTTTTTTTTCAATATTTCTGACTCAAAAAATGAATCAGACACATTGAAAAAAAAATGCAAGCTTTGAAGTCATATATCTCCATTACTATTGATATTAGGTCATGGTTGCTTCAACATTTTCGACTCATAATCAAGGCAGGAATATAGTCCTGCGAGGTTATTAATGTTTTACAAATAATCCTGTATATTTCAATAAAAATCATGCTTATTGTTCTCACTGAACGATAGTTCAACTTTTTGTAAAAAATAATTCAGAAATATTGTAAAAAAAATGTAGGAATGTACGTATGTTGTTTGATGATTTAAATGTTATCTCATAAATAGTTACCTAATTATTAGTTAAAAAATATACGTTTCTTAAAAAATATTTCTTTGTAAACATCCTGTTACTCATACATAAATCGTCTCCATTAAAGGTTTGAACAGACTGTACATTAGCTTGTGACAACACTCCCTTCCCGGAAAATGATATTTAGCTATTCTCTAAATAACATTCAGACGATTTTGTGGCCATGCAAAAGGAAATCGATTTTTAAATTTTCAAATTGTTAAAAAAAATAATTTGAAAGCATTCAGTTTACTTATCTTTATCAATCCTATTCAGTGACTTCCTTGAATTTATGTTAATTATGTGAAATACAATATATTTATGATTGTACCCAGTATGAGAATGTTGTTAGGTTTTCACGGCCACTCAGAATCTTCTGGTTTGGGTCTTCTGGGATATTTATTATGCCGTGTTATTCCGACCCCAGAAGACCCAAACCAGAAGATGTACCCAGTATGGTTTGGCATTTCACCATGAATAGACTTATGCTCGCAAAATGTGCAAATTTATTTAGAAAATTGTGTGTAGTTATATTTAAACACAAATGGCATATAATTATCTTTCCAATGAAGTCAATATCACGGCCATTTCCACGATTTTCACTATTTTTTTATTTTTTTTATTTATATATAGTTATATTTCATTTTATAGGTAAAAAAACACGTCTTACATTTAATACTTTCCGATACTCTTGTTTCTATACTTATTTAGTTAATTTTTTTATGTTTACATTAAATGTTTTACAATATTAATTACTCTGGTACTGTAAACGTTATTTTATGCATTTATATTTGCCTCGGTAAGATGTAATTTTTTCCATTTTGACATATTAATTTTTTTAATATCTAGTAATGTTCCTACGTTTTAAACATGTAATACCAACAATATTCATCAGTAAATAGTATTAGGTGTACCCATAAGTAATCAATTACTTAAGTGGCAACAAATAAAAAATTTAACTACATTTAATTTTATTAATAATCGATTTAATCTCCATCGTTATCTAGGATCTTTTGCCATCTTGTTGGTAGACTTTTAAGAAAAATATGCTTCTAGGTGTTTTTAAAGCGTCATTATCAAACCCTGCCGGGCGCCATCTTTGATCGCTATCAGACAAGTCAAAATCTCCATCGGAAATTTTTCTAAACCAACGTTGACACTTATTTACTTTCAATACGTCTCCATACACATAACAAATTTTCTTTGTTGCAACCGTTGCATTAACACCCGATAGAAAATGAAACAGCACGCAATGACGTAAATTAGTTGATTTTACATTTTACATTTTACCGCCATTTTACAACAGAGTAATTTTTTTTAAAAATTTAATTGTCACAATTCACAAGACCACGGATTATAATATTGCGTATAAAACACGTCTTAACACGTTCACTTTACTGAGCTTGACTGAAGCAAACATTCCACACTAAAAATAATTGATGACTTATGGGTACACCTATTACATACTTTAAGTTTATTTTGATCATTATTGAATGTAAAATTTCATTGTAAACGATCTCCCTCTCAAAGTATGAGATTTTTTCTCCTATACAGTGGTATCAATATTTACTGAACATAATATAATTTTTTGAATAAAATATAAATAAATAAAATACTTTTATAGATAAATAACATGAAACGACATGAGAATTAAAGTATTAGGTTTTGTTTAACTTAAACAATCCAAAATATTAATATAAGCTTTCGGCATTTTGTTGGCGTTAATAGTTTCAGGAGTTGTATTTTTGTTTTTGAAAATTCACAGCATCATTATTGTAAAAAAGAAACCTTTGTGTTGTTGTTATTTATCATTGAGAATGGGACGGAAACGGAATGAGTTGGGTACGGAAATGCTTATCGCGGTCTGAATCTGAGAAGTATATTTTCCCGTTGACTAACTTATGAAGAAAAACGGGATCCTGTGTCTGTCGTCTGTGGGAGAGATTCGTAAGTTTGAAAAAGGCGGTCCAGTGTTGTAGTTTCTAAGATCTTTGTGTAGCTCCGTAGCGGTATGATAAGATTCCTTACATGATTAAGAGTTAAAGAACATTTAAGATGTCTGAATAATCATGGTTTTTCTGAATTTGCAAAACATTTATTAGAAATTGATCACTGTTTTGATTAAAATTTAGGACTTTCTATTTTACACATATATAATTTTGGTCTGAAATTGAATAATTTAGAATCATTAGAAATTAGTAAATCATGTAATAGTAAACAAAATATTATTAATAATCAATTGAATTTGACTACTAGCCCAATTTAAAAGTTTTTCCAATAATTGCGAGTAATCAAGAACTTCAGTAAAAATATTTTTTTAAATAAACTTTCAAATAATTTAGAAAAACAAAAAACAAAAGACATTATTCATTTTGATATTTTGACATACATATAACACTCTGATGATGGAAAGGTATTTCCGAAACATGTAGGTGAAATACTCATATAATAAAATAATCAATATATTTTTTTTAAACTTTTTCTTTATTCTTTTACTTTGGATTTTATAGTTGGGTGATCAGATTAAGCCAGATTTCTTCAGTCTTCTGAGGTTTAGAAGTATATAATGTTATTCTTGTGAATTTTTAATAGGCTTTGTAAACCGTTAAGTATGCTGCTCAGCATATGGAAGATGGCATTTTTGATTGAATGGAGCATATCAGGGGTAGTTTTAGAGTTACTGAAAAGGTGAAGGAATCGTGACTGAGATGGTATGGTCATGTAACGAGGCATGAAGATCATGCAGTGCATTCCTCACTCAAAATATAAGAAATAAACGAGGTAGAGGTCGACCCAGCGCCACATGATGGAGTAGTGTGGTAAAGGACCTGAAGAATGCCCAGTCGGATGAAGCGAATGCCCAGAAAAGGGAATCGTGGGAAAAAAGAATAAGGAGAACCGACCCCAAATGAAATGGGAAATGGGATAAGAGAAAGAAGAAGAAATGAATATGGAATTTTTGATCTCAACTACTGTTGATAGTGTTTTTCTCATTGACGATATCCTAATTTTTTGTAAAAAAAAATATTTTCAAGACATTCTAAACATCGAGGAGGAAGGCACGTAATCAAAGGTTCCAGGGCGGACTGGAATATTCTGGAAGAAACCCGTGCACACCAAAATACGCGAGATATTTAAAAATCTCGAGCGTTTATAAATAACGCACAAGACGCACGGCCAACACAAACGGTTTTGACAAGCGAGACGAGACCATAGAAAGTGAAACCAGAGACAAAAATACAAAATAAAGGTGATTATGTGCGACCAGCGACTGTGAATAAAGTGTTCAACAGACGTGCCAATATTCTGGAAAGACGAGTATAAAAAATACATACGGAGTGATTAGTGACGATCAGTATGAAATTGCGTGAATTAAATAATAGTTTTCCAATTGAATTCGTTACCAGTGACTTTTGTGATAAATAAAATGAGGTGTTTGGTTTATCTTCCACCGCCACGAACCGTGAGAATATAATTAATTTGAATATTAATAAAAATAGCCATCTTTTTGCCAATATTTCTGAAGCAATTCTTTTGATTTGAGATTACTAATCCGAAAAAGAAGTCTACGAAAAGAAGACATTCAGAGAAGCGTATTGATTTTTTGATATCATTAATACAATTTGATAACATCAGTGGCTCTAGGATAGATCCTTGCACTACGCCAGACGGGCTGTGCATGGTGCGGCCGAGTATCCTCCGATGACAACAGTTTGTGTTCTGTTAGTAATAAAGGGGTGAATCTCTAACGGTTAAATCTCAGTTATCAATCATCCTTATAATCAAATACCAATCAGTCAAAGTCACACTAACAATTTAGCTCATCACTACGCGGAATGTAGTAGTTGTCTAATACTAACACTATTCGCAAAAACCTCTAACTTTAGACTCCTTGAATGAAATAAAATAAACCAATTGCTCTAATTATTCAGAATGATTTTCTCAAAACTCCTTTGAATTGAGAGGCACTGACGTGTATTGAAAGTATTCAAAGATAAATTAAATTCCAAGCAATGCTTTTGAATTTGCCAGATGCTCAAAAACACAACGTTGATTGGGTATTGCGGCGTAAGTGAATATTTTATTACGATGGAAACATTGTACCTAACCCCAAACGTTATTTTTTTTCTAAATTAATTATATTTCAAGCTATTTATATAAATTAATATGTTAATAGCTTGAACTTAATTACATGCACTTAACATATAACTATTAATTATAAATATAAAACAATATATATATATATATATATATATATAGTAGGACAAATCTATTACACAGGTTGATCATTAACATTGAGCGACCCTGTAGCTCCGTGGGTATAACACTGGCTTCTGACACCGAGGGTTCGGGTTCAATTCTCGGTGAGGTCATAATAAATCTACGTGATTTACTCCAGCCTGGGTATTTTGTGATGTGTTTCGCTTCTGTAATTGGGCCTTTTGGTCTGTTGAAGCGTAAATAAAAAAATAAAATTCCTTCTTTAGAAATTTTCAATTCAAAACTTTTATCTTTTAAATTGTTTAGTTTCTATTTGCTTCTTTCACCGAGAAACTCTTCTTCAATCACGCCGTTTTTTTATTCAATTATTACTATTTTAAAACTTAGCATGTGTTATAAAAATGGGACTAACTTGGCAGTCTCCTGCAATGAGGCCGAACATCAGATCTTCAGGCTGAAGTTCAGAGTCTAGACCAACAAGCACATCACCAAAGTAGAGAAATCAATGAAAATGTTTATGTAAAGTATTGTTTTAGACACGAACTATCAACTCACCACTAATAATTTGGTTAATTTGATCGTGCCAAGTCTTTGTTCCTGCTGCCTTCAAAACTCGCCTCGTATATTTTTTTACCATCCTCTTCTCACTCACACCCTCACATGACCAAATCATTACACTCCTTATGATAATATTTATAATTATTAAACGATATTTTTATAAGCACACTCTAAAAACACGATTCTGGGATAATCATTAATTAAGATAAATTATACATGGCTATAGCGTAGTTAGAAAATTCGATAATAAATTGGTGAACGTTGCATTATGTAAAGTGATCACTTCAGCAAGATAATACAGGTCGTAAGCCCTCCGATTACTTTATAAAGACTTTCATACATGTTATCTATTTATTTATTTAATTTATTTATTTGTTTATTTCTATTAAGTTTAAATATACAATTTTGGTTGGACTGTGCCTGGCTCACTAGAAATCTCTATATAAATAGCTTCTTCTCTTTGAGACTTTTACAATTTATCGTAATTAATTAAATTATTGGTTTATTTAGATACCATTTATATAATTAATTTAGCAGCGAAGACACCAAAGACACTATCTATATTTTACGCATTAATAACATTAATTTGATAACCAGCAATGCCAAATAATCAATACGTCGCAAATTGGATCGTTCTTGAAAGCCTCTATTAGCTAAGCGTGTATTACAATTATTGAGGTTAATTAGGCCACCGCAGAGGATGTACTCGCTTGATGGAAATTCCGGAAACGAGAAAATCATTTAACTAAACAAATTCAATTATATTATAATACCCAGCTGCAATACACAGCCTCGTATTTTCTTAATTGGGTTAAAAGAAAATATAAAATATATATTCAGAATATACAAGCATGGAAACAATTATTTAAAATTCTTTGAGTGTGTTTGTTTTAAATTAAATTAATTATATTTTGCGTAACACTAAAGCTTGTGTTTTTGTAATGTGAAAGTAACTTGGTATATTAAAAATGTTCTTAGGTTTTCACGGCCGTTCAGTTTTCTGGGATATTCTGCCGTATATATGTGACCTCTCTGGCCGACGTTTTGGATTTGCAGGGTCCATCATCAGGGCTGATGTCACATCAGTCTTTATTTTGGACAGTCTTTACCAATGTGTTCGATATTCCCTTTTCCAATAATATTCTCTTATTGTCTTTCAGAAATACCCTGTTTAATACCTTTTTTAGATCCCAAAACCCATACACAAAAGATACCCAAAAGAAACTGAACTGATTTAAAAAATATATATATTTAATTTTTAAACAAAAACCTTTAATCCCCTTCAAAGTACTCTCCACTGACAACTAATTCACTTGTCCAATCTTTTATTCCATTGTTCAAAACATTTTTTAAATTCGTCTTCTGTGATGCCCAACATCGCCTCCGTCGTTTTTTTCTTCACTTCAATAATGTCGGCAAAACGCTTTCTTTTCATGTCTCTTTTCATTCGGTGAAATAAAAAAAAGTGAAGTGACCTTGGTGAAAAATGGTGACCCGTATCTAGAAACTGCTCAGCCAATGCGGATTTTTCTGGATGACCGAGTTTGCATGCTCTTTTATGCTCGTCAACCCTCTTTGAAATCGTGCGTGCTGTTTGTACAGCACACACGATTTCAAAGAGATTTCATTTGAGCCGAAAATCTTAGGAAAGTCCAAGGGTCACCACACGCGCCTGGTCAAAGAGGCAATCGAAATATATAAGCACCCGGTAAATATTAATAGGGATGAAGGTCTTAAGTTAAAAACCTCGTGGTATCCGGCGCTGCACGATCAATTAAATCGACGACTGCGCACAATCCGACATCCCACAGAAGATAAAACAGTGACACAACGTTACAGAAATTCTTGACAACACTTGTCTCCGACATGGAAGCACGATACACTATATCAACACATACACGCCCTGCTTTCGACACGGTACTGCAATCCAGTACTAAACCTAACACAAACTTGAACCCACCCTGACTTCGGCACGGTATTGCAAGGCAATACTTAACCTACACTTCAACACACACTCATCACATCAGCCCTGATGATGGACCCTGCAGTGGGGTCCGAAAAGTCGGCCAGAGAATATCCCAGAAAACTATACACAGAAGATCTTTTTGAGTTTTCACGAACTTTCTGATTCGATTGTTTTTTTCTAGCCGAGTAATGAAAGCTATATATAATAAAAAAATAGCATGAAATATCAGTTAAAATATTTTAACACGTATTAATATGAATAATTAGTTGGTAAGGTTACGGCCCGTATTAACGTTTGAGACGCGATGAGATAAATTTCAAATTTCGTTTTGGAGATAAATGCAGAGATTTGAGAGCGAGTCTCGAAAAACGCCAGAAACGTGGAACTTAGATACTGACAACTATCTTGTATGAACATAAGACAAAGATAAGGCATAAAATTACAAATATTCAGTTCGTATAAACTGCTGAGAATCGTCTCCAAATAATCTAATGGGAAGATAATCCTTGTCTCAGAGATTGTCGCGGGTTGAAAATCTCATCCAAGGGCCATTTCGGATATGTATGTATATGAAATGTATGTATATAGAAATCCCAATATGCTTGAAAAGAAAAATGTTCGATACATGTATCCTACCAATGTTGACATATGGACTAGAAACAGCAATGCTAACAGAAAAAAGCATACAAAAATTAAAATGTACACAGCGGGTCACGGAAAGGCAGATAAAATCAGAAATGAAGAAATAAGACGCCTAACAAAAGTTGCCGATATTATGGACCGTATTGCAAAACTAAAATGGCAGTGGGCTGGACATATGGCTCGACAGGATACTAGATGGGGAATCCTACAGTGGAGGCCCTGGACAAAAAATAGAAGCGTCGGAAGACCTCCCAAAAGGTGGTCTGATGACATAGTCCAGCAAGCAGGAAGAACCTGGATGCGAAGGGGGAGGAATAGAGATGAGTGGAAGAAAATGGAAGAGGCCTACATCCGGCAGTGGAGGGAAAAAGACTAAGGAAGAAGAAGAAGAGGTCGAGTTTAGTGCTGTTGCTTTGATTTTAAATATTCTGATCGAAAGATCTACTGCAAGAACGATACCTACTTGACAATATGCAACGTCTCTCGATAAGAATAAAAGAAAAAAATATTTTAAACGTAATACCTAGTTCCATTCAAATCAAAGTAAATATGTCATTGACAAAATGGAAAAGTCAAATATTTTCTCAAAATTAACTGGACAGAAATTTCAACATTATAACCAAAATATATTTTTTAAACTAATAAAATAACTAACTCTTTGACAGGGTCGTTATGTGTTACCCGATATCGTTTCAAGGATCTCTTTTGAAGGCGGTCTCCAATGTAAAGACTGCGATAAACAGCAAACGATTCACTCGAGATAGCTTTTTGATTAACTCTGTTTACTCTTCGCAAACAATTCTGCCCTCGACAACTTCTTGAAATTTTGAAGATCAACAATGATGATAATATTGCAGATAGTTCCAGAGTGTTCGGCCAAATAGTTCTGCATATATATCGAAAGAGTTATTTTTCTATTCTCTCTTTTCAAAAATTGTGTTCGAGAAAAAATTTCATCGATTCACGAATCGTTTTTTGAAAGAAAATACTAAAATAAATGTACACTTTTTATAATTTTTTTTCACTGAGACCCGTACTGAATTAGTCGAATTTTTTAGAAAGCTTCACTTTGATACAAGATGATGGATAAGGAGGGCTAACAAGCTTGCCTAGTGTATTAACAAGGTAACATTTTCAAAAAATTTGAAATCTGGTTAGAACTACAGCGAGAATTACTAATTTAAAATGTAGAAAATTCTAGATTTTATGTATCTATCGCTTCCAAAATAATGTTTCCTGTAAATTTATAAGCTTTGTTCCATATAAAATCTAGAATTCAGTACATTATTAATGAGTAATTGCTTTTATACCTCACATATATTATATTTTTAATTAAATATATAAAAAATATTATATGACCAGATTTTAGAAACTGCACGTAAGAGGATTTCTCTACCTTCGAAATCTCTAGAAATCCGTAGAACACACTAAAATATACGGGAAAATTCCAGATATCTAGGGTTTTTGTAAACAAGCAACACCATTGCTAGGATACAGTTTGTTTTAAGAGGCGAGTGCGAGTCCTTAGATTCCCGATGAATAGGAACCAGCGAATCGATCCGAGCAAACGTAGACAGTGTAACGAGAATAAAATGTACCTTCGTTCTCGATTGCTAAATAGTAAATATATTATGTTTGTCATACATACAAAAAGAAATATCTACGTTCATATGTACAAAAAATACGTGCCATTCTATATTCTTACTATTTTCGTATTTAGGTCACCGATAATACTTTGAAAAAGGACTAGCTTAGTGATCTCCTGGAGCGAAGCTGAACTCTAGAGATTTGATCACTAGGAGAGTGTCCAATCACCAAACACGCTGCTTCTATTTAATTTTTAAACACGTGATGGTTTGGGGTCTTCTGGTCACGGTCGAAGAGAGTGGATTGAAATTTTCTTATAATGATAATAAATATTTATATCGTGATTTTCCAAAATCTAAAATATTTGTATATTTTTACTATCGTCAAATAATTTATTTAATTATGTATGCTGAGCGGTCATGTTTGGCTCGGTTGACGTTTTACAGCAACTCTTAAAACGGCCCACACTTGAATTTTGCCATTTTTAAGATATAAAGTTTCAAAATCAAATTAAAATATTTTTTGCGTTTATAAGTTTGATCGAGTACAAACTTTTAAAGTCCACCATTCATTATCAGGAATTCTGTTTAAATAATTTAGTTACGCATACATTTTGTAATAAATCAACAGTCTGATTACTTTTCTCAACTTTCTACAAACTTTTACTCAGTGTTAAATTGTTTAGTCGTAAAACATTGTAAAAAGTATAAAAGCTTTCCTATGTTGAAATCTGTGAACATTTCTAGTGTATCTAGCCCCTAGTATGGTAGATAACCTGCTGGTCTCCTTGTTACCTTCTAGCCAGCTGAAACTGAACTTGTGTCCACACATTTTTACGTCTCGACCTTGTCTGCAACCTCTAAATTAATTACATTCTGCAACCTTTTCCAAACGTATTTATTGTCTTAAAAAACATTTTTCGCTTTTGCTTATATTATCAAATATTTATTTATTTGCCAGAGGGATATTAACATTAAACTAAAAAGGGAAGATCTTTTATTACGTAAAACAATGTTCCACATAATAATATATGATTAAAAAACAATTAGACATTTATGATCCAGATGAAGGAATATTATTTTTCCGCAAACGATTCCTATTTATTTTTAATTTATTACTCCCTTTATATTAACTCGTGGCGTCTGCTTGCTTGCTTGCCGGCTTGCCGTAGAAAAAACTTTGGATCGATTTTTGACCCTTTTCCCATGATCCAATCGAGCTGAAACTTTGCAAGCAGACTCGTGGCGACGATCAAGTAGATCTATCAATTTTTAGTTAAATAATAATAATAATTATAGTATAATTTTGGATTTTTCAAATTTTTAATAGTTTTTTCAAATTGGAATCATTAAAAAAGTTTGATTATTAGCAACGGCGGCCCGATAACGTCGCGGAATATTTTCTAAATTTGATTACTCCGTCGGTATACATAATAGGTACTTCACTACACAAAGCATGAAGTGTCTTATCAAAGCTCAAAACATCTGACATTTTAGAAATATATTAAATTACTGTAAGTTTAGTGTTATGTTATACGTTTTAATTCGTCTTTAATTGTTATTATATTTTACAAAGAAAGGGAGTATAATAAAAACTTGGTTTTTATGGGTTACTTTTTTTTATCTTTGACTTCGCCTATTATTTGAACTCCTGCATTATCTAGTTTCGAATTTCCTCATATTCCATTGAAAAGTGCTTAGAATACATAGATGCTTATAAGAAATAATAAAGCTGAATTCAAATAAATTTTCTACATGTGTTCTTTGAAATTCTACGCAATCGAAATATTGATATTGTTTCTCAAATCTTTTGAATGAATTGATCGACAAATATCGAACAAACATGGCGTCTGTCTTATTTTTCGACCTGAAGTTGAGTGTTTAAAAGTTTCAGACCTCGTGACAAAAACAGTGTTGTGAACTCAGAAAAGTCACACTTACCTAGAAATTCCACGATAAATAAACTTTTTTAATATTAAGGCGACAGTACTCATTCGAGAGCTATTGTAGTTTCGCACAAACAAACTAGGAAAATTCAAAGATTTGCCAAATTATTAATTTTTGAGTTTAATATTTTTTTAATTTTAAGCATAAGAATTAAGCATGATCATATTTTACTTACTTTAGAATAAAACACAAAAATGTATATAATTTTATTTATTGTCACTTCGTCTTCAAAGTGACGACTTTGTTATGAAAACTCTCAAGCACATGTAAGAATACGTCAAAAATACATTATTCATTTCTTTCAAAAAGCTAATAAAATACCTTAATGTAGTATTGAACCAACAAAAGAAAACGTTTTCTAAACCATTTTTCTGTTTTGTATTTTGATAACAATATTGAAATAACCTACATTATATTTTTTCTTATGAGTAACCTATGCACCTACAATAATATTAATTCCGATCAAAACGAATGCATACTTTTGAAACAATTTTAAATAATTTTGTGTGTAGAAAAACTGAGTTATTTGATACCTTTAGTAGCTTACATATATAATAATAATAATAACCTTAAATGTCAGTACGTCCATGTCACATCGCAACATAAAATGAACATACATTGAGTTGCATGGCAACGTTTTTTCATTGATTTGATTTTTCTGTAAATAAGATTTTTGTTAATTGATTAATAATTTAACAATATTCTTAGGTTTTCACGGCCACTCAGAATCTTCTGGTTTGGATCTTCTGGGGTATTATACCGTGTTATTACGACCTTTATGGCCGACGTTTCGGATCCTATTGCAGGGTCCATCATCAGGGCTAATCTATTATTGTGAGTGTTGGTGTTGGCTTGCAATACCGTGTCGAAAGCAGGATGACAACGTTGTCAGTGTTGTGTTAAGTATTGGCTAGCAGTACCGTGTCGGAAGCTTGGTGTTTATGTGTTACGTGGCAATACCGTGTCGGAGTCATGTGTTATCTTGTGTTGTGTGTATGTTTTGTATGTCTTTTGTCTGATCACTATATCTGCGGGAACTGCGACGAGATTGACTTTGATGTCACCTATGTTACCCGCCGTGTCCTAAAGAATAAGTACGCAAAATTTGGGTCAGATCGGTGAACAGTATACGTTTGTATAGATAATATATAAGGGGGAGGGGGAAATGTCGCCTATGTTACCCGCAGGGCTCTAAAGAATAAGTAGGCAAAATTTGGTTCAGATCGGTCAAACGGTGTAGATTTTTATAGAGAACAAACAGACAGACCGACAGACAAATATACAGATAGACATCAAGTTTTATAGGTATAGATAATTTATTGTATCACTTCTAGTTATTGAATTTCTAAATATTTGAATATACCTACTCAAAAAATGTTGTGTTACTTTTTATACTATCATTTGTGTATTTACCACACAAAATTTGATTTTCTTTCTATATTTTTTTCCAATTCCAGACTTCATTTCTATTTATTAGTCTATGTACTAAAGTTTCGTTAAGTTCTGTTCATCTTGCCTTTGATGACAGATTCCTTTTAGCGACTACTGCGTTCCAGGTATAAATAATGTAATCCCTGCGGTATTTCTTTATTCGTAAACCTCTCTCGGCTTACAGAAAAATAGCTGGAATATATCTACCAACAGCTTATTATAGATCTCTCAATACTCATTTCACATAGTTTAAAAAGCAAAGGCAGCAATATTCCTTTCAACCATATAATCCCAATGATGTGTGATGAGACAAAATGGCCGTTTTATACTTAAATGAGAGTTGATGGCGATTTTACACTGAAACACATCGTAGCAAAGACAGCAGTATCCAATTATGTTAATTGCAAAAGCAGTAATGCCCACTTTATGATAGAAAATATAGAAATATCCGTATTTAAGAGTAAAATATATATTTATAAACGCAGGCGTAGGTACATAAAAGAGAGGAAACTGAGTTGGCAATTGTTTAAAAAAAAAAACTTATTTCCAATTAGATGTAGGTTCATGGATTCCAGAGAAATTTCCTTGAGTATTAAACAGGTTTTTTGTATTTTAACTCATAAAAAAACCTATATATGAATATTGCTTTTATAGCACTCAATTGTTAAATTGATCATTTTTGTCTTTTGAATTTATGTCAAGTTCTCAATATATGTCGTTGATATATTAATTTTAACTGAGAACAGTGTTGTACTCCAGAGATCCGCGAGAGTTTATGATGAGTTTGTTCGTTTTATTTTCCGAGCGGGGTGAGTTGATCCGCAAAGCTGGCTTGACTGAACCAGAAAATGGGCGCTTCTGCGGTATATTTAAAGATCCGACTTTCGACTGTGTTGTCCTGGGATAAATTTTTAAACGGAAAGTAAATATGAAAAGTTTACCTACAACGACGCTAAGTCGCGTCATCAATTCAGCTCCGCCAGAGCGAGAAATTAATAACCAAATTCACCCCCGACGAGCTAACAAAGCCAGCACCGAGACCCCTATTTTTATGTCTGTACATTTTTCGTTTGCTCTTCCAATATCAACCCGAAGAGAAAATGGCAAAGGGTGAAATAAACAGCTGTTTAAAGTTCGCTGGAAGAATAAAACAATAAAACACGATGTTGTCGGGCGAAGTGAGAAGTATTTTATAAACAAAAAACCCTAGAGTAATAACATCATTTTTTATTGTCCGCCTCGACACAAAGGGGGAATAAGTCCTTTTCCCAGAAGTGCGTGGAATTGTTCCGCTGTACGGAAGAAAATTTTGATTATTTCATCCGGAAAATTAATGCCGAAGGATATATGAGCGTGTGGCACGATCGCGCTAATATTAACTCGCAACGTATTTATTATTATTATCATTATTATCGTACTAAGATTTGTAGTACTAGACATCAAATAATGTATAATACTATCACGAGATGCTGGGAACAAAATAAATAATAATAATCAAGGATTTCCCAACACTTCGGACATTTTATAAAAATAAATAAACGGAGAATAGAAAAAACTTCGATGGGACACGCGAGCATACACCACAAGATTCTAGCAAAAAACATTTCGTATTCAAATGCGGCGCGGTTCGAGTATTCCTGTTTTGACGTTTGGCGAAACCGCAGAAGCGAAATAGATGGTGAGCGGTCGACTCAGTGCGAGTAGTGACGATCATGCGACTTATGTACCAGAGTACCTACCTGCGTGTGGATTTTCTGGTGAGCGAATCAGTGTGACGAACGGCGTAATAAAATGTTCCATAGACATGTGGAAGCTTCTCGAGTGACGATTAGTGCGAATTACTTCGAATTGTGTACCATTAATGTTTCTGTCATTTCGTCTCCCACTGTTGATAACCCGCGACAGTACTAAATAGAAATTTGCTTTTTTTAACTTCAAAAATCGTATATCGTATTGAAAATAATGTAATGGAATATTAAAAACGGAGGAGGTTCACCCTAGTATAACCTATCCTAATCAATTCGTATTAAAATACACAATGTAGGTACTATTTTGGCTGTGACACGCGTCCGTCACATTTTAAAACCGAAGGCGACTGGCTTGGGGCAGCACTTGACGGATATTTGGATACAAAAATAAAGTTTTTTTTTGACTAAGTATATACATCATGTACACTTCTGATACTTGCGTGCCGCAAGTAAATATATGACAATGCGAATTAATGATAATATGCAAAACGATCACTTGAAAATAGAATAAATGCGAATTCAAAATTTACAAGAAACGAACGTAAAAAATACTTGCATCCGGTCGTATTCGAACATATGCTACCTGAAGTGTCTAGTTTCTTGTCGGACACTTAAACACAGGTTATGGTTGACCACAAAACCTTAGAGACTAGAAGGAATGTGTATTTAAACAATATTTACTTTAGATATTGATCTGATCCGTGTTTCCGAAAGGGATTTCCGAAGCACGATTCTCCCACAACTTTGATAAGAGTTCATATACATACATATTACACTATATATTAGTTAATTCACAACTCTTCAATAAAATACCGGAGCATGTCAAGAATATTACCCAATCTACAAGAAGAGGAAGGAAAGTAAGGAAATTCCTATTAAATAACTTGACTCTGGAAATCTAGACAAGTCACGTGTCTCATACTGTTGGCCTCAATGCCTTGTCATTTCTACTTTGAGCTGTTCCATGATTTTTTAATGCATCTTGATCCCAGTGATTCATATTGATGTACATGTTTTATTTATTTTTTATTGTATATTATCTGATATCTAGTCTCACTACTAAGTTTACTTTTAAGTCTTGTTATGTTCATATAATATCATTATTTTCTATATATATTTTATCCTTTATAAACTGTAACTATAACTAAATATGTATGCTATGTACTTATGCAAGAAAATGAAAAAGAAACGTGCCGACAAGCTGTATAAGGCTTGGCACGATCTGTAATAATAAAAATATGTATAAATTTAAATAAATAAATTAAAAAAAAATAATAATAATAATAATGAGAATTTATTGAATTGAATTAAATCGATTTGAATTGACAAACCACTGTCACGACAGCAGATGAGAGGTGTGTAGATATTCCCGTTATTCTAAAAAAAGGATACACCAAAGGAATGTGTTAACATACTCGTATCTAAATATAAATGTAGAGTTTTATGGTTCCCCTTCTTCGGGTTATCTCTAGGTGAATTTGTTCAACAAATGCATTAGCAGAGTGTACCAACAAAGTGGTTTTTGAGGAAAGGTAATGGGAAGGAAGACTAACTATGTGGAAACTTCTAGTTAAAGGCTAAAGTTTGAGAGAGAAATGCATGTTCGTGTAATGCATGGTACCTCTTTCATTTACTTACCTAATACTTAAGAATGACAAAACAGAAGTAAGTATTATATATTCATTATTTTAATACCGGTATTTCAATTCACTCAAAGTTCATTCCCGTAGTTTAAGGCCGGCGCCACACTGCTCGTATATTCCGTCGCGGATCGTCGCTACCTTTCTTTCCATAGAATATGCGCTTATCAAACACACTGAGCGGATCGCCGGTCGATCCGCTGGCGGAACGCTCGCTTCGGCGTCTGTTCGGTTCTCCGCCCGCGGATCTTCCGTCAACGTAAAATCGGCGACGTCGCGTCTCATGTTTTTAAATGCAACATGCCACATTCGAAGGAACGTCCGCATTGCGTACGCACGTGTTACAGAATGTTCGATACCGAAAAATTTATTTTCGAGGTACAGAACCGAGTTTTCCTTTGGAATGCCAGAGAAAAACTTTTCAGGACGTCAAAGACGTAACGAGCATGGGAAGAGATTGGAAAAATCTTTTACGACAGTTGGGAGGGTGAAATGGAAACGAAGCAACAAGAAATTGGTATCTTGTTACTATATTGAGTTATTTAAAATTAATACAAAATAATAATAAGGATTTTGCATTATATAATGTCTTATAAGTATAAGTAATGTTCAATATTATAATAAAAACAAGTGGATAATTTTTTTTTTTAAACAAATGATTTTAATATGGAGTAACAGTTTTAACGCGAGAAAGTGAAGGAATGGCACAACAGTGTGAGATGCTAATTGAAAAAAATACTGCGTATATTGCGCATTAACACTCTTTGAACCCATGACATAATTATGTTGAACGTTTTTTTTAAACCGTCGTTTTCTAAACCAAAGGTATCCTGAGATATTACAAATCCAATTTTAACATAACCCTAATTTATTGAATTTGACATTTCCTTCCGATGCCTATTGTCAAAGTATCAGCCCACTAAAATAAAAAAATTGAAATTGAAACATTTTTTCATACTAATATTGATAAACCTCGAAGCTAAGTGGACTCTTTAAACGTTGAATATTAATGGAAAATTGTTAATTAATTTTAATTAAAATAGTGACCAATTCATGTCAAAAATGATTTCCCAATGTATGGTAAATGTTGCAAGTTTCAGAGCTCCAGCTAGTCGGGAAGTTGGTAAAAAATCAATTATAACATTACACCATAGCAAATAAACAAACAAAGAAATGGACAAATAAGAGTTAAATAAAAGCATGTAGTAGGAGTAGAGGGTTAGGCGATGCGGATTTTACCATTGTGTAGAGAATATATTTCGAAATATAATAATATTAAATTTTAAATAATCTTTTGTAGGATCCGTAGGCGTCCACCTGTAAATGATTCATTGCAGACTGAATCCGCCGCGGAATATGGTGTGTGACTGTTGAATTCGGTTGCGGATTTGACGCGACCGAAAAGACGCGGCGGAAGGTACGCTCAGTGTGGCACCGGCCTTTTTTCGTCATTGGGTTCCGAATACAAAGCCTTTTTTGCCCATACAAAACGTAAATAATGACATGAAAAGAAGACATTGAAAATCTGCGAAATTTCTGTTCACGTGTATTTGAAGAAACAAATATGCAATATCCTACCTTATAAAGAAAAGCATGATTCTCGAAGATTTTTATTTATTTTCTATGAAATCGATTTTAAGTTGTTTATTTTTGGACAAAAACATGGTAATTAATAAATGTTTATAGATTTTACATAGAAATTTATTAAAATATATTTGTATTTTAACAAATACAAATAAGGTTTTTGTAATGCTTGTGAGTTGAATACGAACATTGAGAGATCATAAAATCCTAAAAATCTATATAGTGTATGACGTAGATGTATGAGCATTTTAGACATTAATATTAAATAATATCTACTGTGGTCATTAGCCAAAGTATAAAAGCTATTAACTTAAATTTGTTGGTAAAAACGACATAATATTAATATCTCACAATAAACAATCTTATAAATTGCCCAATTTATATTTTTTACAGAAAATTCTGAAGATCACTCAATTTTAAAGTGATATTATTTTCGGGTAAATGAAATCCGAGTCCGCAAAATAGAATTCGAAATATATGAAAATGTTCGTTTTATGGTAAATTTTCTACCTTACAGCAATTGAAATGTTCAATGATGATACATTTAATTTTGGTCTCATAAATGGAAATAAATAATCACGATGAATGAAAAGCCTCCCCGCCTTTGAAGAAACGAGCTTTCTGAGAAAAATGGAAATGTAATAAACACTGGAAATCAAATGCCTTTCGTCTACCAAAATAAGAACTTAATTTATAAAGGACCACTTTGATTTTTGATGAGTGCCTAGAAAAAGAAATAAATGTTGTAGTTTAATTAACTTTTAATACAGGAACGAAAATCGTTAAGTGTGATCGTTTGACATGATATTCATACATGTGTGTGTACATATATATTTCGACGGCTCCTACGTATTATCCCACAAATCGATGATTTTGATTTTTTTGTGTGTTTCATATGTATTTAATTATATCTTTAATTCTAAGAAAGAAAAAATTGCAATAAATTACGTTTTTTTATTACAAATTTTCTTTTTTTTCTTTCATGGAATTAAAGATATAATTAAATACATATAAAATACACAAAAAACCCAAATTATCGATTTGTGAGATACGACATTATGCGTAGGGGCCGTCGATTTGTAGGTTTATGCTTTGTGATGTGATATACATACGTATATAGTGGATACATGGGTCACTTAGTTTCGTGTGTAAACTAACTACCTACGAGAAAAACCTTGCAAACCGGTTTGCGCCCAGTGACACTTTGAGAACACTTCTATAAATAATATAAATCTCATCTCATCTCATCTTCTTCCCCTTGTCCTATTCGGGTCGGGGACCCACTGCATCGACAAGGCACCTCCATTCGTTCCTGTCTTGCGCTGATTGTGCGGCCTCCGTCTATTGTAGCTCCATCCTTTCTTCGCACAGTTTCTGGAGTCGCCTCGCCCAACTGTATGTGGGGTGACCCACTGGACGTCTTCCCCCAGGAATCGCACACCAAACTTAAAATATGTATGTATATCCTCTAAAATTTTGATAGATGTGGTAGCCTATCATGAATGGAATAGGCGAACGTTACATATTGTAAAATGATTACCTAAGCCAGCCGTACGATAAGTCACAAGCCCCATAAACACCCAAAAAATGATTTCCACACCTATTTTCCCGCACAAAAAATAGCTTCGTCTCTATGAGACATCTGTAATATATTTTGATAAATATATATAATTGATGGCAATTAGTCAAATTGAAAAATATTGTAACGTGATCATAGGATTCGGAGAAGTTACACATGATCGGAATTCTACAGAACTATGGAATGCTCTAGAACGCCCTACAACACACAAGAATTAACTAAAAACGTCTGGTACCACCTGAAAGCGACGGGAATATTTTCGTAAACACTAGAAATGTAAAGAATAATCTAGGAGGTTCGAAAAACCAACGCGTTTCGTATAAAAAACGGAGCCAGCACAGCGGCGGTTTGTTTGTTTTTCAGGTTTGACCGACGCGACTTAGCTAGCGATAAAACACCAGCGAACGCAGTATTACCAACACAACGATGAATTCGAAGCGACAGATATCGAGCGAAACAAGTTTCACAGACGAGTGATTAATTAAAAAATATTGTGAATTAAAGAAAAGTGTTCAAATTAAATTCGTGTTCAGTGACTTTGTCATTTTTTAAAAATAATTAATACATTTCCAGTGTTTCCATTTGCCTCCCATTGCCACGTCGCGTGACAATATATTTTAATAAAATATTCACGTCAGCATTACTTTGATGAGAGACATTAAAAACTATGCGTTTTAATTATCAATGATAAAATAAAGTAATGTTGTACATCTTGTACATCCTCTAAACCACGTATATAGTAGAGATAAAATAAGTAGTTGAGTTAAACGCAATGAAAATCAGTTATCTAGCTAGACATGATGAAAGATTTTACTATAACATTAAAAATATGTAATTCACGAATAAAGACTAAATTATAAAGACGCAACATGATGATTATGTGAATTTACTTGTTTTAAACCGTATTATTTTACTTATAAATTATTTTGTGAAATATCAGAAAAATGCACATTGATTCAGAATAGATGAGGATTTGTTTCTCAGAATATTATTTTTTGTCATTGACAAAGACAAATTGTTTGTGAGGACGCTAATTTTTTTTTTAAAGTTTGCGATATCAAGAGATGTTTAAGTGTATATAATACAATAAAGTCATCTGCCTCGGCCAATCCAAAGAATTCATAATGGATTAAACACGGCAGACGTCGACGATTAATTTATGGTGAAAACCTCCCTTCGTTCTTGTGGAGAGCGACAAGAACGCACCCGATGAGCGGTACTAGAACAGAGATAGTCCAAAATACTTTACAGGTAGATTCCTATCTAAATTACGAGCCGAAAATATTCGAGCAATAATGTCCTTTTATCAATAGTTATGGAGATATGGGAATTCAAAGATTGTGATACATTTCTGTAATACATAAACACATGTTGTACATTACATAAATTTATCGACGAAACACATGAGTATCTCGAGATTTTTAATGTGTCTACATCATTAGGCGTTGTACAGGATATTTCGTAGCTAGTAGTAAAAGCTTCGGCGAAGTCTTTTTCATTTAATTTTGAATGGAATACGGAGATAAGCGACATAAAAGTATGCAAACTTTTTCAATATTTTTATATAATTTTATGTTGGAAATGTTGGAATATCTTTAAAGCAACTTATATCACATATTTAAAATTTGTTCACTTTAATACAAGTCAAACGAAATTTTTGAATTCTTGCAAAAAATTGTGGTTCAAATTTCCGCTAGGTTTTAATCATTTTATTCTCCATCTCTATAAAGATTTAAGGACATTGTTACTTCAATATTTTATATGCTGTGATTAAATTAGTGTAGACTAGTCCTATTACAATCTGTATATTCATTACAGAAGTGAGTCTGGATGCTAAAGGCATAACCACTTAGTACATTCGTATTTATACCTTCTTAACAGACCTTCTGTATTACCCATACTTATATTCTATGTCACATCAAATCCTCTACAAATCCATATACTAACGTAATTTCGGTATTGAACGATGTAAAATTACACGCAACATATATATTAGAGTAGTCATGATATGGGTTCACTATTATTTAGTCGCGCTTATCCCGACCCAATCTTCCGCGAAGGTTCCATTGTTAATTCCCGCTCAGAAAATCAATAAGGGTAGCTCCATATGCACATACATAATATATAAAATTTCCGATCCTGGAAAGAGAAATATGAGGAATAAAAAATGGGCCTCTCATTCTGGATTTCGCTAGGGGATGGTTTTGTACCCGAAGCCAAGGGTCGCGTTTGATCCAATTATACAAAAGTTTCCTTCACGGCAGTGCACATGTGATGTATGTGCGGCTTGTCGCGTTTTAGTATAATTAAATAGGACAGCGAGAGTAATATACTTATGGCTGTGAATTATAGTTTGAAAATTATATTTTTTGGGTACAGTTTTTACGAGATTTTGGTTTGGAATTGTAACACAAATCCAACTACACTATTATTTAAATATTAAATGATAAATTTATGTGTAACTTATAAATAAAACATGTCCACGAAGGATTTTAAAATACCTGGAAGGATCTGTAATTACGATTTAACTTATGTATTATTTCAACATTATATAATATATTGGAACTATATAATACCCATGTATAATATATTAAAACAGATAGGTACTCAGAAAGATACAAAGAGCAAATCTGTCTTGAAATTTTTAGTTTCTTTCTTTGCACCTTTCAAAGTGAAATGTCTTATATAAAATATGTTCTGAATAATCGTATTTTCACAAATGAAATGTTATTTAATTTAAATTTTATATTAAATTATTGTAAAATTCATTGGAAACGTGTAGGCAATAATAAATGAACTATCTTTTGAATTTCGTCTGAATTATACACACTATTGACAATTCTAAAGCGTGACTAAAATAAGGTTACAAGCGGCTAGCAACCAGTCTATTCGTTGACTGTGTAACTATTTGCACTACCTACCCAGCGATAAATGTGGAAATGAGAAATGTGACTGAAATATTAAGCGTAAATCGATATTTTATGTTGACTTGATCGAGAATGGAGGTAGACTCATTAGTGAAATTAAAACGTTTTGGAACCAGATCAGATTTTAAAGACTAGACTACTTAGAGTTGTAAATAAGATTATAAGATTATATTAAGTTGTAAATAAGATAATTATAAGATTGTTTTGTATAGTTTCTCGCTTATCGCGATCAAGTTGCTGGGGATTCCGTCACCGTATTTGTAAATCAGAAAGTTAGTCAATTTATTAAAAATAATAAATAAGCATGTCGCAAAATAGTATTGCATTTAAGTCTTAGCCGCGCCAGCGAGAAAGAGCCCTTGTTAAAAAAAATAACACCTACGATTTTTGTTACATTCACTCACGCCTTATATTTTGTCACGGAAAGAGTTTCACGTAGTCGAAGATTTTTCAGTACTCTGGACAATTTATAGTAAATTTTAAATTACTAGAAAGGTCCAGAATAAACTACTAGATTCGCGGAACGTCCGGAAACCCGAAAATATATATATGCGGGACGATGCCATCAGTTTGTTATGCGTTGTGACAGTTAGGGGACTTCATAGAAACCAGCAGCGGACGACCGGCGACAAAATATTAAGATAGTACCTACCTATCGAGTGTTCAATAGTTCGACCACAGTCGTACGAATATAAAGTGTTCCATAGACGAATGATTAGCGCGAAATCGTGTGACTTATTGTGTGAATATACAGGGTGTACCAGAGCTAGCAGCAAAAACTTGGGCGGTAAATTCCTGTCTATGTTATGAGTCTAAAATGTTCAAGCAACCATGACCTAATATCAATAGTTATGGAGATATGCAATTTCAAAGTTTTTTTTTCAATATTTCTGACTTATTTTTTGCAAAAAGTTGAAGTATCATTACAGTATCTTATATAAATTATGAAAAATTCATTTCCTTCAACGCAACTTTAATAAAATGACAAAAACCTTGTAAAAAAAAAACTTTTTTCAATTTTTGCAAGATTTTATTATTTTACTTGACTTTTAATAAAGCGAATGAATTTCTCATAATTGAAATAAGTTACTGCAATGATACTTCAACTTTTTGCAAAAAATAAGTGAGAAATATTGAAAAAAAAAATGCAAACTTTGATGTTGCATATCTCCATAACTATTGATATTAGGTCATGGTTGCTTGAACATTCAAGACTCATAACATAGGCAGGAATCTACCGGCCAAGTTTCTGCTGCTAGCTCTGATACACCCTGTATATGACGTGACTACAACGACAGCTATGCGATCAAACGATAAAAACAATAACATGAAGATTAAAATTATTTTTGAGTGAGATACATCAGGTATCACCTCAGATGGGTAAAGTCTTGTCCTGGATACTTTGAGGCTTTTATTTGTTAGAGAGTTTTTGTTCTTAAGACGATTTAAAAATATATGTTATATGGAATAACAACAACGAAGAAATAAAAGATTTTAGCGACCAAATTAATTTTTTGTACTAAATTTTGCTAGGAATATTGGACAGCGTTTTATTCGACTGACTTCTTTCCATGTTGTGTCCATCTAAAATTATTTTTCTGCTAGTGAACGATTTCCAGTTAGTGTTCACTGTATTGTATAGTTTCGGAGCTAAGAACCTTTATAGAAGGGTTGGTGAAAAGTCGTTGTGGCTCTCGGTTCTAGTGTGAAGTTGTTCACCCGCTGACATGCGTTGTTTGCGATTGAGTACGTTTATATTCGTGGTAATATTCTACAAGTTTCGGAAAAACATGGATTTTTCTTAAATCTGGAACAATATTTTCAAACGACTATAGAAATGTAAGGAATTACACGCAATTGAGGATTTTACAGCACTCTGGATGATTTACAGAAAATTAGAAATTACTGGAATGCGTTTATCATACTCGAAACATCGCGAAATGACATTTCCTATTTTTAAGGTGTGAAAAAACACCGCGCGGAATATTTTATTTTGACTCTTATGCGATTCCGTTGACACCAACGGCGAGTGCGAAACGACCAGCGATAATAAATTAAGAGAGAACCTACCGCGTGTTCAATAGTGAATAACTGAGACCATAGACTTGCAAATATGCTGGAAAGATGAATATAAAGTGTTCCACAAACATGTGATTATTAGTGCGAAATTATTGTGAATTAAAGAGCAGTGCCCCAATTAAATTCGTGTTATAAATAAAAACTTTATTTAATTTTAAGTATATCATTTGTTTCCTACCGCCGCCACCGTGTCGCGATCCAACGATAATATTCATTATCATTAACTTTCGACATTTTATTTTGATTTTTTTTTTTTCATATAGCGTAGACTACATTTTATCAAACTGCAATATTCGCCGTTTGGCGCAAAGTGCAACAGAGGTCGCATTCGCACGGGAGTTCAGGTCAGGGCCGGCAGTAGTCTGTGACCTGTGACCTTATATTAACTTGGCCGTTTGTATGCAGACGTTGTTTAATTATTACCGGCGGGGTTACCGTAGCAGTAATTATGGCGCTCTAATGGGCATTCTACCAGATTGTGGTGTCAAATTTGGGAATGATTAATAATTGGACTTTTAGTACACACGTGTAAGATGATATACACATACATATGTACATTTATTTATTTAAAAAAATCCTTGTTTACAAATAAAGATACTTAATACTAATTTAACAATAAAGCATAAGATAAATTACACATTTTTTTTGTTTTGTTTGATTTGTGGATTATGCCACTCAACTAGGCTACGCCTGTCCCAGAGTAGCGTTATAGAACACAATTATAATATTTTTTCGAGTTCGTCAGTAGTATTTATTTTCATAAGATAGTAATTATGTATCTACAGAGTATCAAGTGGAATGTTAGTGAAAATTGAGTGAGTCAAAGTCCAAGTGTAAATATGTGTAGAACAATTGTTTAATGTAAAAAGGGTTCAAGTTTTGTTTAAGATTATTTTTTATTTTCCTTAATTAATTAATTTATTTATATAGGTATACATTTTTATTTGAAGACATTATTATGCAATTACAGTAAGTAAATTTTCAGTTGCTGTTCTACCTTTGGAGGTAAGCCAGTTGTTTGCTAAAGCTTTTATTTTATTAAATGAGTATATTCTGATTTCCGGGAAGTCTGTTTTAAATATGTTAAATATTTTAGGCCCTATGTATGAGTAATTTTTCTGTCCATGTGTTGTCTTAGTTTTTGGTATTTCGTCAAGGTTTCGTAATGCTTGTCTAGTATTATGTGAATGCGAGTTACCGGTCGCTGTTAGGTGGTTTGTGTTTACATATATATTAAGTTTAAATAATACAATGATACTTAAATTTATTAGCTGTAAGAAATTTCGCGCATGTATGTGAAATCTTTTGCTGTAATTACAATGGCGTAACGAGGGAAAGTAAGGTCCCGATGCAATATTAAAAAAAGGCGTTGGGCCTCAATACAAGACGGAAGGGCCACTCTATGGTATACAGTGTTATTTGGAAAACATTAATAACCTCGCAGGACTATATTATTATATATAACTATTAGGGTGTCCCAAAAAAATTAAAGAGATATTTTTTTAATGCATACCCTCTTATTTTGTTTGAATGGTCTCAAAACATTTAAAAATAAAGTTTTGCGTACTTAGGATCACGATAACCCGTGCCGACTTGCAGCGAAACGTGTCTGTGCTTGCACGGTACGGCGCGACGGAAATCTCGCATTGCTTGCGTCTTATTACTTGGTTATTTTATTAGTAAACGCATTACTTTTGAGTAGTCAACATGTCATTGGAGTAACGAAGTTCTCAAAAGGAGAAATTTTTAATAGGAAACGTAAAATATCAAATCACCGGTTCGAAACTTCCCTCTAATGGACAAGTACTGGGAGTTTTGATCTATAATATTCGTGAAGTGAATTTAAGTGTCAATGGAAGTGTAAATCTTACTATTCGTGAGTGTATTATTAACTGGGAAAAGGCACGTATACTGACTAAATCATTACCTAACTGTGTTAAGAAACTAGTTTCATTATACCAAGTTTGGAGAGATTTGCAAAAAAATGCGGAAAAAACACAAGATGTGTTTGAACAACGTCGACAAGAGTTTCTTTCCAACTTAGACAATTTGTTTGACATTGCTCATCCATGTTTCGCTTCAGCTAATTAAAATAAATGAAGATAGGATCTTCTTGGAGCGCCAAAGAGAACCAGGTCGGCCTGGTCACTTAGCCGGAGTGGACAAAAAACTTACAGAAAGGAAGAAAAGACGGGCCTTAGAAACATTGAGGAGGAAAAGCGACGTGCTAAATATTTTTCATCATTAGCTCCATCGACATCTCATCTTATAAACCACCACAAGAAAACTCATCTTCTGATTCTGAAATAATAGATTTACAAAAAAATAGACCCAGCCTAAGTGGTGCTTCCTCTCAGCCCGATAAAACTTGTATGCAGAAAAATTTCATAACTCCGAAGTTGGTTGCCGCATTAGATAGATGTCAGTTAAGTGTGAGAGATTCTGTATTTATAATTGAAGCTACTATTGAGGCACTAGGGCATAAAACGGATGACTTTCTATAAGCAAGTCCTCAATCCATAGAATTCGTACAGAAATGCGAAGAGAGCGGGCTGAAGCTATAAAAGTTAATTTTCAAAACAATATCCCGGATACGGTAACTGTCCACTGGAATGGCAAACTATTGCCGGCTCTAGATTCACCTAAATCTAAAGAAGAACGCCTCCCGATAGTTATTTCATATGATGAACTTAAAGCTGTGCCAAAATTGGACAGCTTATCAGGAAGCGAACAGGCACAGGCAGTTTGCAATGCCATTATCAACTGGAATTTTGAAGACAGAGTGCAGATTCTCTGTTATGATACTACTGCTTCAAATACAGGCCATATTAATGGTGCATGTGTGCTTTTCGAACAATAAACGGATAGAAAAATGCTTATTTTTGCTTGCCGTCATCACGTCTACGAACTAGTATTAAAAAGTGTGTTTGAAGCGAAAATCAGCCAAGTAACTACAAGCCCAGACATTCCGTTGTTTAAAAAGTTCCGAGAAAACTGGAAAAAAGTCGATGCCGAAAAAACACAAATCTGTATAGAAAAGCTATCTTGTTTAAATGTTTCAGAAATTGATAAACTGCTAGAATTCTACCGATTTGAATTGACTAAAGAAATAGCTAGAGATGACTATCGTGAATTAATTGAGCTTTCAATAATATTTCTTGGTGGAGATACAGAGAAGAAATTTAAGATTCGGCCTCCAGTTGCTATGCAGCAAGCTCGGTGGATGGCGAGAGCCGTTTATTCGTTAAAAATATCATTACTAAACTCTCAATTCAGAATTTTAAATAAGGATAAGGCAGCTCTGTTAGATGTCTGTCTGTTTATCGTGACATCGTGCGTCAAATTCTGGCTCCAATGCATATTAGTAGTAAAAGCACCTTATCAGGACTTATGCTTTTTGAAATCCATGAAAGCTTACGAAACAATAGATAAAAAACAATAGATATTTCCAAAGCAGCTTTACAGAAGTTTTGCCAGCATTCATGGTATTTGACAGATGAAGTATCTGTTTTTTCTTTATTTGACGATGATGTCGATCAAGAAACTAAAGTAAAAATGGTTGCTAACTTAGCTAAAGAAAACCCATCAGCCCACGATAAACGTTACATTGCATCCAAAGAAAGACTTTGTGGCCCACTTTTTGGTATGTCTTATATGTAAATTATGCTTCGATTTTCTTCTATAGTTTACCATACGATTGATAACCGTTCCTTCTGATTTAATTTCAGAGAAAAACATCGATGACTTCGTCTCTGTCGAAAGCAAGTTCCTATTTAATCGACTCAAAATTGATGACAGATTTCTGAAGAAGAGCCCTTCTTTATGGTGAAATAATGATTCGTTCCAACAAGCTCAAAGGAAGCTATTTACACTGAGAGCAGTTAATGATACGGCAGAAAGAGCGGTTAAATTAATGCAAGACTTTCATGGTTTAAGCACTGTTGAAGAGGAGCAAAAGCAATTTTTATTACGTTACGTACAAGAACACAGAAACTTATATCCTGATTGTAAAAAGCAAACATTGAAAAGGAAATTTAATGATTAATGTGTTTTATACTATAAATAAATAATAAATATTATAAATGTGTTTTATTTACTGAATATAAATAATGAACTCTACAATGTTCCAATACCTCCATACTAACTTTTCAACTTAAACTTTGACGTCAAGTCGGCACGGGTTATCGTTATCCGATCTCAATAATATTTAATATTTAAGTTTTTGGAGTCAAATGAAAAAAAAATAGAGCGTATGCGTTTTGAAATTCGAAAAAAAAAAATCACCCTTATAGCCTGGGACACCCTAATAACTATATTATGAGTCGAAAATGTTCCAGCTATTATGGA
Source organism: Agrypnia vestita (assembly GCA_016648135.1). Taxonomy (NCBI): domain Eukaryota; kingdom Metazoa; phylum Arthropoda; class Insecta; order Trichoptera; family Phryganeidae; genus Agrypnia; species Agrypnia vestita. The sequence goes on from JADDOH010012320.1 coordinate 40,551, forward strand.
AATATGCGACATCAAATTTTTTGCATTTTTTTTCAATATTTCTGACTTATTTTTTGTATAACGTTGAACTATCATTACAGTAACTAATCGAATATGAAACATTCATTCCCTTTAATACAAGTCAAATAAAAAAATTACAATACACAAAATTACAAAAAAAATACAATACCAAAAATTACAATAAAAAGTCATTACAGTAACATATCGAATATGAAAAATTCATTCCCTTTAATACAAGTCAAATAAAAAAATAAAAACCTTCGAATTCCAATTGGAAAACATTACAATTGGAAATTTTCAGGGTTTTTATCATTTTATTTAACATGTTTTGAAACGAATGAATTTTTCGTAATCGATATAAGTAGCTGCAATGATAGTTCAACGTTTTACAAAAAATAAGTCAGAAATATTTAAAAAAATGCAAACTTTGGTGTCGCATATCTCCATAACTATTGATATTAGGTCATAATAGCTTGAACATTTTCGACTCATAATCAAGGCAGGAATATGGTCCTGCGAGGCTATTAATATTTTCCAAATAACCCTGTATATTCTAGTATATGTATTATTACAAGATAAGAAAATAGTGTTTTACGTAATTTTATAAATTATCACAAAATAATAGAAACTACAAAATGGCTAATTTGGCGAAGTTATGCCACAGTACATATTAGTAGTAGCATCTGTAATCTACAACGTGTGCTACAAAAACACTGCCAATTATGATATTTATACGAAAAAAATTTTGTGTAAAAAAGTGGAATGTTAAGCTACATTAAAAAAATATACGGACACAATTAAAACATTATTTAGTTGAAAAGTTTGTTTCTCAAACTGTGTATAAAGGATTATTATTTTTTTCATTTTATAAAGTTGATTAAAAAGTACACCACGAAACTCGAAACATACTACCGCCAGATGCAACTTTATAACAATGCAGTATAAAGATAAATGTATCCATTGGACTCGAGAAGAATGAGAGTAGGTGGTTTAGTTTTAAATAGTAAAAAATGGAGGTTAATTATAAAATTTATCATTAAGTAAGTTAAATTACTATTCGAATTTATCATATCGTTAAAACAGCTATCAGTCGAATCTGTAAAAATTCGATTTTCTGTTTTACTATCTTAAACTATCAAATTTATTCTATATTTTCGGATAATTTAAAAACAGTTTAATTTTGAATGAATGAAAACTCAACTTTATTTTTATCACTGTCCGAAAGTATACAGTAAATTAGATCATTCATAAATTAGGCGTATTCTAGTGTAATGCTAATAATTCGGAAAATTCTCATTACACATATAAAGGATATTGCTAATAAACTCCAAAAAATCAAAAAATAGATGTCTCATTAGTGACGTCTGTGGTCATTTAAGGGGAATAAAAAAGCTTTGGTTGCCGGCAGCGCTGAGGATTGTTGCAACACATATACGAAACATGCCGTATAATTTAAATATATACAACTTTTAGTGGACATGGTATTCTATCATGGGTGGAAATGGCAAAGGTTACATTGTGTGAAGTGCCTACTTTCCCATAAAAATATAATTTCGTCTCTGTGAGACATCTATAATATAATGATTGAGTAAATTAGATAATAAAACGAAAATCGTTTTTTTTCAGATTTGACAGTAAACGGGGGGCCGTCGATATTTCTTTCACTGGGTATTATTAATACATACTTGTTAATAAAAAATATAAATCGGTACTGAAGTTTCATTACAAATGATTTTACAAAGGCGATACCGCAAAGTGATCCTGAAAATCCGCTTGGCAGAGAGCAAACTTGGTATATAGTTTCGTAGGTTCATTAAATATTATTGAAGAGTTCAAAGAGATAACAGAGTTTTTTATTTTTTTTCGCTAGGTTCAATATTAACGGAGTTATTAATTTTTTAAATTTTTGAAGAGCCACCGTTTTGAAACAAGATTGTAAATAAGATCAGACTGTTAAATAATTTACATGAGATATTTACAAGATCATTTTTTTTATCGAATCTTGATATGTAACTACACCGGGATTTATCGTGTCCGAATAATCTATTATTTTTTTAACAAAGGAGGTTTCTATATCTCTTGGTCGCAACTGAATAAAGTGCATCGAAATTTTCTGGAAGTTGTATCATGAGACACCCTCTGCAGTAGAAGGTATTTCTGTCGAGATCTACCTGAAATAGGGCTGAAATACGAAGTCATGTCGGGATATAAATTTCCGGCTGTCAGTACTAACCAGTATACTTTCCCGAGTACAAGATATTTTATTCTGTACTTAACTAAAGTAGACGTTTATTTATTGACTGGGATATCTTAACTCATTGTGATATAATTCAATGGAAACTTTGTTGAATCCATTTATTGATTACCTACGTCTACGGTGGTCGAGTATTCCAAGATCTATATCTTGTTAATATTAATTAACGTTATCAATTATGTAATTAAGTATAATGAAACAAATAACACGAGATCAAATAAAAGTTTTAATGATTTGATCACGAGTAATAAAAAATAATCGAGTAAGTCCAATTAGAAAACTCATGTGCAATCGTGTGTGTGTGTGTGTTAATTTGGTTTTAAGAATATTGTTAATTTAAAATATGTTTTATTTTAACTTTGTAATACACACACAATATGAGTTATTAAATACTACTATAGTTTTGAGAGGAGCAGTCTCTAATCATCAGATATAGTTAATAACTAACTTAAATACAAAATCAGTCAATCTATTCGGACAGGTCGTTATTGGCTAAAAAAACACCGCCACCCCGCCGACAGCTCCCTGACCTGCCCGAATAGATGCATAAATGTTGTATTTAAGTTAGTTATTAACTATACCTGATGATGAGAGGGACTGCTCCTCTCGAAACTATAGTAGTAATCAATAACTCGTATTGTATGTGTACTACAAAGATAAAATAAATTTTTTAAAAATTAAAAATGTTGCACCACGAAGTAGCTGCCAAATCTTTAAAAGATATTAAGAATATTGTTATTTTCAGAATGGATCATACAATTTTTTAATTAAAAATTAAACTCATTCAGTGATACCAATATTTTAAGAATAAAATTGAAACAGAATAGGACACCTTGAAGCATGCCTGGAGTAAGGCTGTTCCAATCAATTTTGATACAATTGTACCTACTTGTGTTAACTTACTATCATGGCAGTATCGCTGTAAGGGAATTCATTAAAATGCTTAATATCATATCAGATATTTTCTTGGACTCAATTGGATTCAGAGTCATGATCTTCAAAACACGAAAATATTGTACACATCCTGTAACTGCAACTGCCTAAAACTGACCCAATAACCTGGAGACCCTGTTCAGCGCGTCCAGTTATCGAATTTGGCAATCACCGTTGGCTAGGCCTGGATGTATATGACCCCAAATGACTCCGTATTTAACCCGACAGTACTCCATATTATTTTCAACCCATTGTCTAGACCAGAAATGTTCCGCCTGTGCAGAATACCACGCACGGTTGGAATACCCAATTTCGACAGAATAGGGCGGGAATATTCATATTTATATTTATATACAGAGTGTCCCAGAGACAATAGTTCAAATGCAGTTTACGGGATATCACTAGCAACTTTTTGAGTTCAGATTTTTAATAATAAATATGTATGAACAGTATCGTCGTATGATGAGGCATATATGCATTATATACATTATACGCATTACTAATTATTGCTGTGTATTTTCACTTTTCCTCCTAATTATCACTTACTTTTTTCAATGTCTGCTTAATTAATCTCTTAATGTTATGTCTTCCTTTTGGGTGACCAAATACATAAGTAAATCAATTAAAAAATATGATCACATCGCCACTAGAATTTTTTTTTTCCATAGAATGTTACCTATTTTTTTTTATTCAGCGAAAAAGTTTAATAAAAGTTTCTTAATGATTTCGTTTAGGATACTTTTGAAAAATAAACACTGTTATAACTGCAGCTATTGATTCTCTTGAAAATCGATTAGTGTTAATAAACTCAAGTAGAGTTATAACAATGTTTATTTTTCAAAATTTTTCTTAACGAAGGATTTTTTAAAATAAATTTATTGACTAACAAAAATCTTTTGACTACACAAACGCAGCACATGAGCGAAAAATTTCTTCGCAATTGGTTAAGTTTTTGTGGTACAGCGCTAATTTCTCGAAAGTCATAACGCTTCAAATAACTTTTAAAGTTATTCCAACTGATGCTGATGATGTCTAATAACCGTAGGCTACGCTTGGATTACAGTCCCTAGGACACCTGTATAAAAATAAATTCATATTTATAAGGACTAAAAATACAAGAGACTTTTTTCCGACGTTATTTAAATGGAACGTTCGTGTTCTGAGAAACATGAAACAATGTTCTCTTCAATCAGAAATAATTTCTCGATAGTAAAATTATTCGAAAAATATATTTGGTAGTCAGGATACGAACCCGTAACTTTATCATGCCGTCTGTCTATCTTTTCTCTATACAAATCCACACCTTTTGTCCGATTCGATTCAATTTTTGCATACTTATGCTTTAGAACCCGGCGGGTAACATAGGCAACATTTCCCCCCTATTCTCATACCCCTTCCTCTTCCCCTTCCCCTGACATATTTTCGATGCAAATCTGTACCGTTTGACCGATCGGGCTCAAAATTTGGAAACTTATTCTTTAGGATTCGGCGGGAAACATAAGCAACATTTTCCCCCTGTTCTCATACCCCTTCCCCTCCTCCTGATATATTTTCGATGCAAATCTGTACCGTTTGTCCGATTCGATTCAAATTTTGCATACTTATGTTTTAGGACTCGGCGGGTAACATAGGCAACATTTCCCCCCTATTATCATACCCCTTCCTCTCCCCCTGACATATTTTCGATGCAAATCTGTACCGTTTGACCGATCGGACTCAAAATTTGGAAACTTATTTTTTAGGGAAATAAAGGCAACATTTCCCCCCATTCTCATACCTCTTCTCCTCCCCCTGACATATTTTCGATGCAAATCTGTGCCGTTTGACCGATCGGACTCAAAATTTGGAAACTTATTCTTAAGGACTCGGCGGGTAACATATGCGACAATTCCCCCTATTCTTTTACCCTATCCCCTCCTCCTGATATATTTTCGATGCAAATCTATACCGTTCGAATCTAACTTTTGTTTACCCACACAAATTTATTTTAAACTTAATCCTTAACCCGTGCAACGCCGGGTATGAATAGCTAGTAAATAATAAAGCCTTGTGTAAATGATAAATCGATTTTCAAATAGCTATCAACTTTATATTAGGTCCTTACATATGAAATTGGCGTTTAGTATGGGAGGAACATAAAGCCGATTTTTTTTTATTATAATATTTTTATTTAATCAAAGTATGTACCATTGCTATCTATGCACTTTTGCCATCTCATAGGTGTTCATCGATCCCTTTACTAAAAAAACCATTCGGACGGGAATCAATAAAATCTTTGAAGGCGGTTTGGACTGCCCCATCGGAGTTGAATTTTTTCCTTTACAAGAAGTTATCCAAATTTCGAAAAAAATGGTAATCTGTTGGGGCAAGGTCGGGAGAGTACGGTGGATGTCTTAGACATTCCAATTGAAGCTCCTCTAATTTGGTAGCCGTCTGTTGTGCAGTGTGTGGTCTAGCGTTATCATGAAGCAGCAGTGGCCTAGAGCGATTAACCAGCCTCGGTTGTTTAGCAGCTATCTTTTCCATCATGGTTTGCAGTTGCTGACAATAGACATCTGCCGTAATCATATGGCCAGATTTAAGATTTAAAATCCCTTCATTATTGTGCCGGTTGAGTAATGCAACGCAGCAGTCAACGCGCGTTTGTTGATTTGCTTCACTCAATTCGTGAGGTACCCACCTTTCAAGCTTTTTCACTTACCAATTTGCTTCAAGTGGATTAAAACAGTTTTATCACTAACACCGCAGCCTGCAGCTAACTCGGATGTGGTTTGCGATGGATCCGCTTCCACAATAGCCTTCAATTATTCATTATCAACTTTGGTCTCCGGCCGTCCACGGGGCTTGTTCTGCAGGTCAAAATTTCCAGAACGAAAACGTTGGAACCAAAAACGCACTGTGTTTTCTTTTGCGGCACCGTCGCCATACACATCATTAATACTTCGAGCCGTTTCTGCAGCACTGGTGCCACGGTGGAACTCGTACTCATAAATAACGCGATATTTCAAGTTTTTCATTTTGTAAACTGAGTGACGCAAAGAAAAAAACAATTGAGGAACAAACAAATGAATTATAATTTTCAAAACACAAATACATGAGTAAATAGCTGTATAAATTTGGATTTGGAATTCCTAACCAAAGAGAAGATATTTGAGATCAAATTTGCCAGTACGGCAAAACATCAATTTCATATGTAAGGACCTAATATTATGCAATAAATCCCTTATAGCTTTGAGTAATGCACGCTAGGGGTGATACCAGAATAAATCAATGCATTTTATATTAAAATTGAAATGTTATCGATACAAGTAATACATTGTATTAGTAAAGTTTCAATTTCGATATTGAAAACAAGTAAGATGATTTCTTTTCATATTTTTACTGTACTCAGAGATTTTTTTATATACATATCTAATTGTTTAAAATACCACTAAACTATGCTTTAAAATATTTCAGATCATAATTAAATTAATGTGTATTCACTTAAAAAAATAAATTAATATCTAGTTTTTGTAATCGAATTTGTAGTTGGCTCAAAACTCATCAGCGGCAATCCGAACTATTTTCTGTTTTAAATTTACTCTTAATTTATTCAAAATTAGTAATCGTATTTCCCAAAGGAATGCTCATGGGTTATTACAGTCTAGTTTTGTCATCAAAAACTTTTCAAACCACATTTAAATGAACTCATGAAGGCCCGTGGCACGTCGGTTATAAAAAAATAGTCCGCTAGCGTAAATACCTAGATTTATAAAAAAAATTCAAAATGGACGATATTTTGATTAAATGTAGTATGCTTGTGGGAAGTTTTCCAATACAGCCCGAGGGATCAATCACGTGGTAAAAAAACGACATATCCAATACATCCTGGATTATCTTTAACGATTTTTAAAGCCCCCCGGTATAAATTTTTCCTAGAAGAAATTAGAAGTTTACAAGATATTATTTACAAGATATTAAATATGAGAAATGTCAGGATACACTTCGCTCAAGTTAATATTCTTTGAAAATATTAAAGAAATTGGATATCATAAATATCTCTAGGGATTTCTAGGGAATATATTCCGAAAGTATTGAAATACTTTTTATTGTATAATTTAGGGATCAACAATATTTTGATGATAGAGCATATAGAAAAAAACAATTTGACCGTTGCGTAAGAATTTTATGGTGGCTGTAAATTATACATTGACAATAAAATAATAAAAAAATGTTTCACTTGAAGGTCTGAACATATTAAATTAAAACTAAATGAAAGCAGAACACGTACCTAGGAATACAGAAATACATAGGATCTTAGAAAATTATTTGAACAAGATATTTAAAAAAATATTTAGCATCAATATAAACAATCAGAATTTTACAAAAAGCGTGAAGTTAAGTAATGAATTGGAGAATTTCATCAAGTGGTTCATTAATTATTGTATTATTATCAAAATACAATCAAAATTTTCCAGCGGGATTGAAGTGTGAATCATACTGTATCATTACACAATCTATTGCTCCGGTAGGTGCAGAGTTTGAACGTTTCACGCTTCCTTAATGATCTGGTACTTGCATGAAGCTTCACTCTGGAGATCAGTTAATAGATTTGTCTATTTGGCCTCGCCGCAAGACAATCGTCTGCTAATTAAATGTAGTCGGGGCTTCTAGCTTCGTCCTGGGGGACTGTAAAGTTAGTCCTAATTTTCGAAACCTTTGTTCTTATTTGTGTCGTATATTCCATTTAGACATCTGTATAAGTTTTATTGTATTTTTCATTTGAATTTGTGTCGGTACATGAATTGGCAAAGTAATTGTAGATATAATAATAAAGTATAATGTTTTTTAAAAATGTTTACAACACCCTGTCCATTCCCTGCCTATATACGGTATTATCGGTTGAAACATACAAAAAAACCTAAATCCGCAAAAATAATTATTAAAATAATTATTTAAAAAAAAAACGCTCACATCATCATTTTTGAAGACATTTGGACCAATGATTCCACCGTTCCAACCAACCTACGGTGACTTTTTCTGGATGTGATGGTGTTTCGAAAATGACTTGTGGATTGTCATCGCTTCAAATGCGGCAATTCTGTTTATTGACATTTAACCAAAAGTACGTTTCATCACCGAACAATAATGAATTAATGTATTCTGTTCAATGTTTTAAAGAAGATAAGTAATGTAAATAGTATTTTCTTTTCAAAATTGAAATATTTTCAAATATTATTTTCATGAATTCATGTAATCCATATTAACGTACATAGTTTAAAGGCACATACACGTTTCTGTTGTCGAGGAGTTGATGATTACTGAAAGACTTTCTAGAATGCATGTAGATTTTTCCACACTTGGGACGTGTTGCCAAAAAGCCTCGCGAAACTCGCAAGCACAGGCACGGTTGAGGAACGGGAGGACTTCTACAAGATGGATAGACGAAATAAAGGCCTTAAATGCCGCCATCTACATGGCTTATGACCGGAAGGAATGGCGACCTGTCGTGCACCGAGTTCCAGAAGTAACAAAAGTCCACGATGAATTCAGCAAAAATAATGGCGCTGCATTATTAAATAGTTTTAAAAGACATTTGGGGGTGAAGGTGAGCGTCGGTAGTCACCGATTGTGGTGATCGATGAATGAGGAGAAAGTTGCTTTAGTAATGTAACGGAATTTTTCAAAGTCATGGAACGTTTGATTAATTTATTTACCGATAAAACAATTACAAGTTATACATAATTACGATAATAAAGACAATGATAAAGACTCGACGGAACAGGGCCTCCGGCCTACACCGGGTGTAGTTGAGAGACTGACATGCCCGTACAGGGCATTGGCTAGTTATATATGTCGTAAGCACTATGTACATCCAAAAGAAAACTTCCATACCTACGTTCCCATACAAAAAATGGGTTCGTCTCTATGAGACATCTATAATATATATTTTTTTATTTTAAATATTATGTGTTACCCCTCAATCAGACCAAGGCCTGATTTCTGAACTCGCAACCTCAATTTAAATATTAATTAAGGTAAAAAAGGTGTAGTTACAATAATAAATCTTTGTGATTTATGTGATGTGTTTCGCTTCTGTAATTGGGCCTCTTGGCCTGTTGAAAAAAAATTAAAGATGTCTCACAGAGACAGTTTGTATAGAAGTCTTTGTTGGGCGTTTACAGGGCTAGCAACCTGCCTTAAGGTGCTATCGGTGAACGTCACAGTATGTAAAGTCACTTTACATACTGTGACGTTCACCGATTTCACCCAAGATCAACCATACCTCTATCAAATTTTGGGATGTTATATATATTATATCATATATATATATATCTATATAATATATATATATATAATTATTGAATCTCATTAACATAAAAGAGCTAAGGTTATTATTACGGTCGTTGGACATATTTAAGTGTTAAATAAGACGAATTTTTTATACGAATCGTATATTTTACTGAGAAGAAAATCTCGACGTTTCGCTGAATAAGACTTCAGAAAAACGTCGAGATTTGATTCTTAGTAAAATATACAGTTCGTATAAAATATCCGTTTTATATAACACTAATTTACGTTATTTTAAATAACTTCGTTTTCCCCACTTATGGTTGAAATGTTGCATTCCCATGAAATATTAATAAGGACTTCCATACGTAAATTCCTGTAAAAATAGCATCGCCTCTTTGAGACATCTAAAATTATTCTTAGTTAATGATGATCAAAATTCAGTCATTGTGTTTTAATAACATACTTAAAAAATATTCTTAATTTATGTATGCTGCTTATATCTACGTATTATACCTAAATGTAATGTCTTGGCTTGGACTTTGGTCACAAAAAATGACCATTCTCATAATTTATTGCCGATTCTGGATACTGGGAGGGGTATCTGCTCTTCCAAATACAAAAGTTCCAAGTTCTCATCCTAAACAAACTCGGAAAGTCATTACTCGTGAATTTGCCTCCACACTTTTGCCTGTATCCGGCTAATTTAACAACCGTCAAAGCACCGTGTATAGATGCTGAATTCCAAAGCACAAGCCAACGAGTGAACCAAATGTGCTGATAATGGAATTTGCAAGTTCCTCCTGTGCGCGATGTGTATCAAAACTTGTTAATAATTTAATGAAGCCGCAGTGCGCCTAATGAAAATTAATACCACCAGGGGCGGCGCGCGGTGCTATCATACAGTCCCCGTTAAAAATTCAAAACGCTTTCTAAGTTATTAAAGGCTTCGTATTGAAAACCCACCGAAGGTGTGAGAAAACAATTAGGCAAGAACAAAAATAGATTGCTAAGCTGAGCGCTACTCTGGAGAAACTCGAGATGAAAGTGGACAAAGGCAGATGCGGACTGGTCAATATTATTGTTATTAAAGTAAGACGTTAATGTAAAAAATAGATAGACTATATCTTAGCTCTGTTAAGCCTCGGATATATTATATCTTAGCTCAGCGAGACCTGTAAATAGATTTGACGTTATGCTTACTTACTTATTTACTTATCTTCACGCCGTTTTCTCGTGGGTGTAAGCAGAGAGGATAGAGCACCATGCTGTTCTGTCTTGATATAAAACTCTCGCCTCATCCATTCATACACAACGGGACCATCTTCCAGTACCTGGTTAATTTGGTCGTGCCACGTCTTCCGCGGTCGCCCTCCCTTTCTCGTTAACACATGCGTTATATATCTTTCTTACTTTCCTCATTCATTTGCTCAACATGCTCAAACCACCTGAGCGACCCTTTTTTATTTCTCTTAATTATGCTGAGATCAGCTTTAGGTACATACGTTCCTAAAATCTTCTGTCTTTACTCAATCATAAATGGATTTGCCATACATACTCTAAGGGATCTCTTCTCCATGACATTCAGTCTACTTTCGTTCCTGTTTTGCCATATCCAGGCTTCACTTTCATACATCAGTGTTGGTATCAAAATTCCATTATGTACCGCTAGTTTCGCTTCGGTAGACAAATTTCTGTTAGAAATTATTACATTCAAAGCTCCGTTCTCCCTATTTCCCGCAGTCACTCTCCTCTCGAAATCTTTTTCAACCTTCCCTCTTCTATAGAACATACTTTCCAAGTACACAAACTCATCTACTAGTTCCAAACATTCATTGCCTGCTAGTTTTTGTACTTGGGAAGTGTGTTCGATAGAAGAAGGAAGATTGAGAAAGATATCGAGAGGAGAGTGACTGCGGGAAATAGGGAGAACGGAGCTTTGAATGTAATAATTTTTAACAGAAATTTGTCTATCGAGGCAAGACTAGCGGTACACAATGGAATTCTACTACCAACACTGATGTATGGAAGTGAAGCCACAAAATAAGTAACAGGTCACCAGCCTTGATATATGTATTTGACGTTATAACTCTATATATTGAAATTTTCAAAGAAAGTAAACATTGTGACTTGATATTATAATTTAAATTATTAATATTTTCCTACACAAGTTTCGTGAGTAGTAAAATATAAAATTATAATTAAACAAGGTTAGCAGGACGTGCAGTGGAAATATTGAAGTTAGTCACTATTTTGAAAAAAAAGTTGAAGTAAAACATAAACTCGTAATATTCTCATCAAAATTATTGCTATAGTATTTATGTTTTAATATGAATATTTCATTTCTATTTTTTCCAAAATATATGTTTGTGTAATATAATAAATGTTCTCACTGTACGCGCATGTAGGTTAGATTATAAATTTTTATTGATTTGCTAGCAATGTATGTACGAATAAAATAAAATAAATGTTAATAATATTTTTTAAAAAATCCGGTTCTGAGTGGTTCCACGAGAATTTTTGCGCACGAATTTAACTGACCGTGACTTGGCCTGGCCGTCGTTGCTGCGTCACATAAAAAGTATTCAACAAACCCTTATAATCCGCTGTAAGCCGTGTCTACCACGTATTCATTTATTTTTTACCGCCAGATAAGAGAATTAGCCAGAATTAATTAAAATGTAATGTTATTTTTTGCTTTCATCGTAAACAATATATCGCTTTCGCGGTATTAAAAAGGCCGACATTTTTATGTCAAGGTGTGTTCTAACGATTCGGTTTGCAATAATTATTGTAAAAATAATTTTGAATAGGGTGGATTATATTATTTATGGTATTTTCTATTATACAGGGCTTTTATGAAAGATATCCGAGTACCTACTCATCCGATATAAGATATCTAAGTTGCTTTATATAGAGGCATTATTTATTGATTTGGCATTAACTTTGTGGAATATTTTTGATTTATTGATTTATATATAATTTGATTGAGTTTACGACATTATTGATTTATATATAAATAAAACACTTGTGTAAGACCACTTTTGAGTATAAGTATACTCTTAATAGTTTCGATAACTACGAATGTTCTCATCTACAGGTGAGAATATAAACTAATAAGCATTTTAATATAATAAAATATCTTAGTTACTGATAGAGGTGGGTGAATTGTGTGAGGGGGAGGGGCCAGCCAGGGGTGGGGCTTGATGTAATGGAAAAAATGAGAGTAAGGGTGAGATGTTTTTGAATATTATATTATTTATTAAAGTTTCTCCAGAATTGAATTATTTTTTTGAATTTCTTAATTTTCTAATAATATAATATTCAAAAACTCCTCACCCCTACTCTCTTTGTTTCCATTAGTTCAAGTCCTACCTCTGGCTGCTCTCTCCTCCACACACAACCCACTCGCCTCTGTCAGTACCTAACATATTTTATTATATTACAATGTTTATAAGATTATATTCTCGCCTGTAGATGAGAACATCTGTAAGTAGTTCTCGTAACTAGTGTTACCTGTATACCTAAACTCGAAAGTGTTTTTTGGTATATAAATCGAGTAGAGACGTATTTTTACTTAATTCAAATATTTACGCTCTTTTTGTAAACTAATCGTCTAGAACCGAAGACAATGAGTTAAGAAGAAGAGGAGTTAAGAAGCCAATAGATTGACGACGGCTGATAATGTTGGTGATGATTACTAGATGTGCAATTATTATTTTATAATTATGCATACTTTTTACAATAATATTTGCTATAAAACATAATGAGAAAATTAAGGCGTTCCAGTTATATTATATCACTAAAGATATTTATATTTGTATATGATTCATAATATGATAACGCTATGAATTACGCATATAGCAAATATTTATGACTAAAACATCATCATCATCAGCAGTTTTGTTTCCACTTCTGGATAAAGGCCAACTCACTCCAGCCAGAGAGGTCATATATACACGGCAGAATATCCCAGAAAACTGCACATAGGATCTGAATGGTCGTGAAAACCTGCGAACATTATTGTCACTGTATTTGCTGTGGGGTTAGAGCGATTAAATAAGGTAAAAAATAAACTTTATTTGAAAAGAGTAACAATTCTTTTTACATCAAAACATCTAGAATGTTCGCGCCCAAAAATGACCACTCGAAAAACATCCCTTTGTTTTAACTTGGATTTAATGATGTTGGGCTATATAACGGCGTATACCCCACCCTAGTGCCTGGAGACTATAGGCCACTTCACACTTTTCCAAATTATCTCTTCGGAGCCCTTGGAGGCTTTTGGAAGCCCCTGGATGGTTATTTTTCTTTTTTTTGTCTTTATCGTAACAGTATTATGTTGTCACGAGACTGTAGAAACGTTAAGAATTAATGATTGTAATCTATAGCACTCTGGACGTTTTGTAGTAAGAAGAAATTATTAGAAAGTAGAAAGGTTTAGAAGTCAGTCGATCATACCCGAAAATTTACGAACTGACACAAAAGGCTACATAATGGATACACGTTCAGTTTTGTTGCGACAATTCTGCAAATCCATAGAAAAAAAAACGATAAGTGAATGGCGATCCGGTGCGCGAATCATCGCGCGAATAATCAACTAGCGAAATTTTTTTTGGGAGTAGGTACCTACCGGGCGTTCAAGAAGTTTTCGATAGCGATCAGCGTGACAAAATACGAGTATAAAGTGTTTCACAGACGAGTGATTAGTGTGAAATTCGTCTGAATTACAAAATTCTGCTCCATTTAAGTTCGTGCTTGGTGACTTTGATGATTTAATAAAAAGTTAATTAATCCAAGTGTTATAATTGTCCCCCACCGCAGCTGACAATATTGTGTATATGTTTGAATGCATACGGGAACAAATGATACCTAATTACATCGATTGAAGTCAGAACGTAGAACGTTTGTCCATTTTTTCTTTTTCGGAGGCCTTAGAATTTACGATACTTTGCTCAAAGAAGATTTGAATAATAGCCAATTCAATTATGTTCTTGGAGACGGCAGTATTTTTAGCCACGAGGCGGCCACTCAATAGGTCGCGCAGGTAGGGGAAGATCAGGGTAAGGTAGAAGGGGATGGAAATCAAATCTAACGAAGTGCGACGGAGTGATGCGACGAGGGAGGTTGACTAAAATTGGGTAAAACGGCATCTCGTATATATTTTAAAAACACTCTATATTTGTCTGCGTATGCGGTCTCGTTGGCAACACCATGGGGATGGATTATATTTGATATTCGATTTGAAGAAGATGATGAGAGAATTTTGATTATTTTCAATACGTTTCTGACCGAATTACATTTTTTAGTTCTACATCCGACAATGCCCCTCGATTCCTATAGAATTTTTCGAAGGACTTTCCTTTAATGTTCCCGCTATATTTGCTGGGCCCTGATTAAAAAATATTTTTAAAATTTGTTTAATTTTTAGCTAAATTGAAAATTAATATATTTATTCTTGCACTTTAAAGCTATAATCTCCTGACAAATACAAAGGTACTATTTTTTTCAAATAGAGTTGCGAACACGAAAGGCGCGTTTCGAAATAAGCTAAACGCTTGTGCTATAAAAATAGAACTATGTCGGTGGTGTCCTGGAATTGGGCTAGAACAACCAACCACCAGATCACTAGGCGAGCATCGTGACCATTACAAATAAGCTATTCGTTTAAGCAAATACATTAAATACCTATATTATTTAATTATGATACAAATACAAAAAAATCCTTACTAACTGCCACGCCTTTTCCCCTCAAGGGTAGTTAGAGAGGATAGAACGCTACATTTGCCTACCCTGGCACACCACTTTTACTTCTTTCATATTCATATTCTTTTCATGTACTCTTTGATTGTTGAAGCTTTTAACAGAGCTATCTTCCAATATTTGATTAATCCAAATGTTCCAGGTCTTTCGCGAATGCTTTCTGTTTCTGTCACATATTTTCTTTAACACCATTTCCTCATTCATACGTTCCAGATGACCAAATCATCCCGGTGATTCTTCAATTTTTATTCTATCTATTATGCTACAACCACCATTATATTAATCTCTGATTTGTTCATTCCTATCTTTATCGTATACAGACGTTCCTCACATGCGTCTAAAGCCCGAATACAGAGACAATACTTAATGATTTAAAAGTTAAAGTACCTACGCTTTCAATAATTTAAGTAGGTACTGTATTCGGGACTAGGCAACGCTACTTCCATCACATCCAGTGTACTTTATTTTTTTTGCGTATTCCAGTCACTCAATTCCATGCATAAGAATTGTCACCAGAACTCCATTATGAACCGCAAGTTTTGTTTAGGAAGATTCCCACTGGCCATAATGGCATTTAGAGTACAATTTATCTTATTTTCCTCATTTACCCTCCTTCCAATATTCTTCTCAGCCTTGCAGTCCCTTGTAAACATGCTTCCCAACTATCTAAAACCTACACAAATTCGTTCACACGTGCAAAAACATCCAATTAAATTATTAATTATATTTACTTCTTTTGATAATAGATTTGGATATCTGTCTTTTTTTATGGAAGAATATTCAGTGGATATACAGAGCCAGATACATCTAAAAAAGAAAACTGTAAAAATTTCCGTCATTCAGACAGATATTTGAAATTTGGATAATTGAATACAAAACGCTGTTTTCTTTTAAAGCGTGACATCTTGCGAATTTTCTATAAAGCGAGGTTATATCGCGGAAAATTATCATTGCCTCAAACCGCTTAGAAAATGTCTACGGACTCGTTTGTTAAGCGTAGAAATATTCATTGATATGTTTGATGCGGTAGAAATTTTCATTGTTGTATTTGACGCCAAAGAAATATTATCCAAGTTCCAAACCTAGAAGGTTGATCTCGGTGGCCTTCTTGATAACCGTGAAAGGCACCCACTCTAGTTCGCCCAGCGCGCACCAGGCGGCGGCGTTCACCAGCGCCCACAGCCCGTCGGCGCCATCTGGCAGGTTCTCAGCGATGAACAGGGATGCTGAAAGAATCTGAAAATAACATTTACTATTAATGTTTTGATAAGGCTGTCGGATAAGTTCTGAAACGTTTACCCGAATAACGGGACGTGTTCGACATCGAGTTTAGTGTGTATAAGGCCGGCGCCGCAATACGCGGATCTTCCGCCTCGTCTCTTCGGTCGCGGAACGCCGCTACACATCTTTTCATACAATATGCGCTTATCAAACACACTACGCGGATGATCGGTTGACGGAAAATGGACGGATCCGCGCAATATGGCACCGGCCTAAGCTAATGCTAATAATGCTAATCGGCATTCACTCTAAACTTTAGTCTAAAATCTAATCTCACTTTAGTATGAAGCAGCCATTTTTTCACATGACGTATATTTGGGGATTGATTGGTTGAAGCGGATTTTACTATTTTTTTTTTTAAATTGTGTTTTGGAAACACGGTTGTGGAAAAGGTAGAGCTATATTTCCTACACAATCTCGAATTAAGTATATTTAAAATTAGTACTCCTTGGTGACTGCACTAATATTTCTTTTGTTTTTGATTTTTGTGCCTTTTCTTTTATACCCCTCACATATTAATTGAATAAGACACATAATTAAGGGGTTACACTACCCCCGGAGAGTGAAATTTAGGCAAAAATTGATTGATTTTTTTTTACAATGAGGGGATTAATTTTTTTATTGGCACTTATTATTATTTATTGGAAATTAAAAAAAAAAACACACAAAATGGCCCCGTTATGTCCTTCTGTAGAACTCCTCCGTGACTGACTTGCAACGTTCCCTGGTTCACGTGGAAAAAAGAAAAGGGAGAAAAGAAGAACGTGTATTTACTTATTAATAAATTTAATGTTTATCATCATAGGGTGATGATTGTTACCTCAGAATATTTACTCATCTGTCGGGTAACATAAAAATCATAAATTCATCGTCATAAAAATCATAAATTTCATTCACATATGTAACGTAGGTATTGAGATTTAATGATACATTATTTATTAAGGAGTTATATCGTCTTAATATCAAGAAAATTTTTTCTTTATTTTATAGATTTTCAGAATAATTTGAGATATTACTCATGCGAAAATTCTAAAAACTATCACAATTTGAAGCTAACGTGGTGGCGAATCATTATTCTTTTTTCTCATTTTTTCAGGCTGGTGGATAAAATACCCCAAAAATGAATCCACCGACTTTATTAAAATTTTGCATAAAACTTACTAACAACCATATCTACGATGTAGGATTTTGTTGATAAAGTGAGCCGTTTGTTCACTTTATCAACAAAATCCTGCAAAAAAGTTTACTTATTCAATTCTTTTAAAATAATTTGTTAATTAAAATGTTAACCTATGTTTACTGTAAAAAAAATAAATAAAATAAATTTAGAATGCGTAATAGTTACGTAAAAAAATTGAATTAAGTGTTGTTAAACCCCTAAGCGAACAGGTGATATTTTTTCTTATTTTTTTTATGACGTTTTAGAATTATAATAGTAAACATACTTTTGCATAAATTTATCCATTAATTATAACATTGCAACGTTTATAAATACAATTTAATCAACATTAACTAAAATAGGAAAGCTATTATTAATTGATAAGGCAGTTACTTTAGGGTTCAACATGATTATTTTAACTAAAAATTTTACAACATATATCCCTATTTTTACTATTTTGACTTTGAGAAAAGCAGTCCCTCTATTTATAGTTATAGTAGTAACCAAATAACGTGTGCGTAGTACAAAGTTAAGTCGAATGATAATTAAAAACAAACCAAAGATTTTTAATTTAGAACGTGCATTTTCGACACACCCTGTTTTTTACATTCAAAGAGATACAAGCCTCCCGCCCCTTGCGTTAATCAATTAGTAAATGTATCGTACCGATGAATTTACATATTTTTGATATCGAAATAGTAACGTGGTCGCGGGGATTTACTAAAACAGCAAATTTTATCTTAATTTATAGCTAGTAAGAAAAACATTCCAACAAAGCTTTGCCAACAATACATGTAATTATTTTGGTCCAAAAAATGTTGTTTGTTTAACGTAAAAACACGTCACAGTATACTTAATGTGTTCTGGGACGGTATAACTCAGTACATAATCAGTTACAATCAGCACCTTGGTACGAGTTGTCACATTTTTGGCTAAGATACCAGCTAATAAATAATGAAGAAACATCTTAGAAACGTGCGTTGTCTTAGTGTCGCCTAACCAGACTCAAATAATTGTGATAAACATCACAGATGCTGTGTGTGAAGCTTACTAATTGTAACAAACATTTGTTTGCGTCTTTATTAAGCTCTAGTTTATATTAGTATTTTTTGGCAATACACGGAGACGCGGCCGTAGCAATATGCGTAAAGCCCCATCTCTGGCCGTTTAATTTGTTTTTTTTAGCCGTGAATTCGAACTAAATTACATACTTTACACGAAGTTACGAATGGACAGACAGACAGATAGATGGACGGACGGACGGACGATAGACGGACAGACAACGAAATTATTATAATTTAGATAAGCACGTTCATAAATTAATGATACTCATGAGCGAGATGAACAAAAAATTTATTTTGTACACTGCAACGAAACTGAAATCTAAATTTAAGTTCCACGAAGAGTGAATAAACACTAACAAGGTTTAAATAGAAGCTTTCGTCCGTATACCTATGTGCATTTTGATCTTGGAAAAGCTAACAATATACGTCGCAGTGGTAGTTTTTCTTCAAAGCAAATTGACCCTTATGCTCGTAACGCGTCTCGACCTTTTTTGTCATTTTCCCGTTTGAAAGAAAATTGAATGTCACAGGTAACGGGGATGGTCACAGGTCACAGTTGAGCAAATCAAGTCGATACGTACATCTGCTACATTATTTCCTTGGGACAGAATTTGATTTCAATATTATTTCTCGGTTTTATTTAACATTGTTCCACTTACAGATCGGAAAAAATACAAATAATGTACTTCGAAATGCGAGCACGATTACAAATATTGTCAATATGATGCCCGATTCACTAGTTTCTTTACTATCTTAATGTCTATCTTTTGCTATCGCCGATTGATCGTTGTCAGACCGGCCGCTGAATATATAATAATTAATTCTTCGAAGAACGGTTCTTCTGAAAGTTACATATTAATTTATTTAAATAAAATCAAAATGATTTTGTTTTCACCACTTTAATAGTTAAAATGTCTAAATTTTTCGAGAACCATCTAGTAATCTTGAAGATGAGAACATTGTTTTCGAAACATGTTGATATTTTATAAGTGGTGAAAACAAAGTAATTTTGTTTTTATTTAATTAAATCAATATTTTAAAATCTCGATACGTCGCACTATGGAAAATCGAGGTCTGTTTTGGATTAAAAGTCAATTACTCAAACGTTTCACGTATTCACGAAATTTTGCACGAATATAAAATATTCTATATAGCTTAAAATGGATATAATTTTTATAAAATATTTTTTTTATTTTGATACAGTATATTAAAAATAATCATGACAAAATTAAAATTGCTTTAATTTTTATTTATAAAAATGCCAATTTTACTTATAACGTGTTCTAAAACTAATTATAATATTATTTTATATGTATACCTAATAAATACAACTTCGAAAACCGAGGCCTGTTTCGGATCAAAGTCAACAACTCTTTTATTTCTAGAGGTATATTCATAAAATTTTGCACACATATAAAGTAGTATACATTATAGCTTAAAATGGATATGATTTTATTCTAAATATTTTTTTATTTTCATACAATTTAATAAATTAAAAATAATCGTGACAAAATTTAAAATTCCTTTAATATTTATTTCAAAAATGACAATTTTACTTATAACGTGTTCCGAAACTAATGATAATATTATATTATATGCCTAATTAACTCATAATCAATAAAGAAAAACGTGAAATGTAAAATGCTTACCCACTTAGATGTCCATGTCAAGTCTGTTCACTATCACTCTAAAAGTTAATTTCTTGTTCAACTTTGTAGGAATGAATATAAAGTATTAAGCATTTATGAAAAGTCCATATTTTAACAATTTTATAACAACTAAAATGTTTTTGATTTTATGTTAAAATTTACGTTTAAATGACTATACAGTAAAATCACGAAAAAGTTTTACTTTTTTAAATCATCGATACATTTGGCAGTTACCCATATCTCCCCACGCTTTACATTTAATATTTATTTATAGCCTAGATATTCATAAGAAACATTTATAAAAAAGTACTGCAAATATTTGTAATTCCGAAGTAATTGGTAAAAATGTGATGAAAGACCATTTTTTATGTTTTATTCATATATTAAATTGTATTAAAATAAAAATATATAAAATTTATGTCCATTTTAAGCTATATATATACTACTTAATATGTGTACAAAAATTTATGAATATATCTTGAGAAATAAAAGAGTTATTGACTTTTGATCCGATTATTGGGAAAAATGTGATGAAAGACCATTTTTTATGTTTTATTCATATATTAAATTGTATTAAAATAAAAATATATAAAATTTATGTCCATTTTAAGCTATATATACACTACTTAATATGTGTGCAAAAATTTATGAATATATCTTGAGAAATAAAAGAGTTATTGACTTTTGATCCGAAACATAACACGGTTTTCCATAGTACTATAGAAAATCGGGTTCTGCTTTCATATATCAATAACTCTTTTATTTCTCATGATGTATTAATCAAATGTTGCATAAATATAATGTGGCCTTTAAGGCTTCAAATAAAATAATTTTGAATAACATTCAAGAATTCAAATAAATTTGTATTTTGATATCCTAATGTATTTAAAATAATTATGAAAACATAAAAAATGGTCTTTTATCACATTTTTCCCAATAACTACAAAATTAGCAAATATTTATATAAATGTTTCTTATGAAATCTAGGCTATAAATTAACAATAAAATGTCTCGATGAACTAAAAAAAAACTTTTTCCTTATTTTACTGTCCAGTTATTTAAACGTAAATTTTAACCTAAAATTAAAAACATTTTAATTGTTCTAAAATTATTTAAAAATGTATAATATTTTATATTATCTTTTCCTATAAAGTTTAACAAAAAATTAACTTAAATTAAAATTAAAGTGATATATGAATGATATGAACAGACTTGACATGGACATCTCAGTGGGTAAGCACTTAACATTTCATGTTTTTCTGTGTTTTATTTATTGATTTTGTATTTATTGGGTATATACTATAATATTATAATTAGTTTTAGAACACGTTATAAGTAAAATTGTCATTTTTATAAATAAAAGGAATTTTTTATTTTGTCACGATTATTTTTAATATATTAAACTGTATCAAAAAAAAAAAAAAATTTAAATAAACTTATATCCATTTTAAGCTATATAGACAATTTTATATCCATGTGGGTAAGACGTAAGCACTTTAAATTTCATGTTGTTCTTTATTTTCTTTACGGATTATGGATAAATTAGGTATATAACATTATATTATAATTAGTTTAGAACACGTTAAGGGTAAAATTATCATTTTTAAAAATAAAAATTTAAGCAATTTTAAATTTTGTCTTGAATATTTTTAATATATTAAATTGTATGTCAATAAAAAAAATATTTAAAATTTGTGTCCATTGCTATAAAGCCAAAGCTATAAAGACTACTTTATATGTGTACAAAATTTTATGCATATACCTTTAGAAATAAAAGAGTTATTGACTTTTGATCCGAAACAGACCTCGATTTTCCATAGTGCGTCGTCGTCTCGATCAGTCGAGAACTTAACCGCGTATTTTAGCACGAATAATTCAAGTTATTGCGGAAAATTCTCGATATTATTTAAATTATTTTATAATACTTACAACGTTAAAAAAAACTGCCATATTATTCCCTCTAATAATAAAATCGCGTAGTTTGTTGTTGAGTTAATTATATCGACCACGATTGAATTACAAATTTTCAAAAATAGACGCTGTACACGAACTCCCGTATAATTATAAACGAACAGTATAATTACGCCTAGGCGTAAATAGACACACCTGACATGCTTGCCTTAGGTTCAAGGAGAAACAAATACGCCTGCCTGTTTTATAATAGTGGGTAGATATTTTCGTTATCGGAGGAAACTATTTATTGAATGGAATCATACTGAAAATTCACATTTTAAGAGCAGAGAAATCATCTGAAAAGAGTATATATAATATAGAGGATAGAAAGCCAAAAGGGCGTTAGTGATTATTTTGAACATTGCAGGAGAGCAAAATAATTTTTTTTTTTTCAAAAAATTTTTTTCAATATTTCTTTTATTATTGAACGATTTCTGTATGTGTTTCGGATTAACAAATATGGAAATCTAGTTTAATAATAAAAGAAACATAAACAAAATCAGACCAAAAGAACATTATTTTGCTCTCCTGTAAAGTTAGAAATAATTACAAACGCCTTTTTGGCTTTTTACCCTCGAATATGATGTCCAATGAGAATGAAATATAAATATCGTGTGTTTTTTAAAAACAAACGTACATACTTTTTAATTGAATTTTTTTAGGTTGTCTTCGGGGCTGTTTAATTTATAATAACAAAGATGGAAATGGTTATTTTCATTTTTGTAATTGAATTATTTACAATTCTGATTATTAATTATTAATTCGCCTACACACTGTGACAAGAATTTAATTATGCTCATTATTAAATATTGTCAAACATTCTCGGAATATTAATAACTGTGTTTTGATTGGTAATATAAAATATTGAAAGTTTTTCCAATTATATAACGTACCTACTCAGATTCAATAGTGTCCTTAAGTTTTTCGCCAAACAATTCTTTTTTAAATATTCCGTTAGAAAAATAGAAGACGTAAAAATCTATATTCTTAGTAAATTTTTGAGGGTTTTTGGGGTCTTAGATTATATTCTTATAAACAAAACGTAAGAACATTAATAAAAAAAACTTATAAATAAACGACTCAATTTAAACAATTAATTAAATTCTAAAAAAGTACCTCGATTTTTCTCCAATCTTTGGGTTCACTCGAACGGTACAGATTTGCATTTAAAATATATCATGGGGAGGGGAAGAGTTCAAAGGGGAGGGGGTAAATGTCGTCTATATTACCCGCCGGGTCCTAAAGAATAAGTTTTCAAATTTTAAATCGGATTAGTAGAACGGTATAGATTTGCATTGAAAATAAATTTGTAAAGGCGGATGGGGGAAATGCCACCTATGTTACCCGCCGGGTCCTAAAGCATAAGTATGCAAAATTTGTGTCGAATCGGACAAACGGTGTAGATTTGAATAGAGAACAGACAGACATTGAGTTTTATAGGTATTGGTATATTATATTTTCATGTATTTTGTACCCAGTATTCAGTCTCGATAAAAATGAAAATATAAACTTTTAGCAATGCAGGTTAGCACCAAATATTTTATTATGTTATATTTTCAAAATGACCGAAGCCGAAGCCTACACGCTTCTCTCAAATGGTACCCTCTACGAAGACCTTGAGCCACGGTGAAGATGAAAAACGAAGGAGTCCATAAATAATTCGGAACCTGAATCAATTTAAGGCTCTTAGCGCTAAGACGGTTGGCAAATTGAGACAAAAGGAAAAATATTCGTGCAGGAGAAGTCATGGAATTACTCTTTTGCCTTGCTTTGTGGAAAACTTATTACGATTCTTAGCTAGAAGTCTTGAATATTGATTGAATAATTTCTTTTTATGACGGTAACACGAATATTTATTTTTGATGTTCGCATAATCATTGAATATGATATAAATATGGTTTTGAAATTTTTGCCAAATTTTTGTGGTATGTATATATTTAAAAAATTCCCAAAAAATTCTCAAAAAATGAAAACAATCAACCCAGCAGTTAACAGATTGGTGTGCTAGTATTTGATGATTGATCGTAGTTATGCAGAAAGAGTCCAACGCAACAAATGGTAAAAATGAGTTATGTACGCGTTCGGACAGCTCAGAACGATATATTTATGTGCTGAAGGCTAATGTAACTTTTTGTAAATTCAATATTTTTCTTACCCATATCACGGCTCTCGTCGCATCGTTAGGATACATGTATCGAACATTTTTTCTTTTCAGGCATACTGGGATTTCTTCATTTTCAATTTACAAAATGCTGCCCAGCCCAGACCTATTCTTCTTGGTAGTTTAATTTCCGCGTTGTGCCAAGCGTCGGGAATTTTTTAATTTTCTGCACATTTATTGTACAATAGTATTACGGCTTCTTTAAGGTTTTCTCCACCTCGCCTCACAATATCAGATGTTACGTTGTCTTCTGACGAAGATTTATTTTTTTGTTTACTTTTTTTGTTTTAATGCTTTATCTATTTCATCGGTATCTATTTCGGCGAGTTCTTCTGATACCATATTTAACACTCGAATTTCATTGTGCTGTCTCTCATGATGTTGGATGTGTAGAGATTCTCGTAGAATAATTTAACTGTATTAGTGACCTCTAATTTATCTCTTACAATTTCATTGTTTCGGTTTTTAATTTTTGTTATGGCAGAATTTCTCTTTGAGTTTATTTGTTTAAGAATATTCATGGTTGTTTCTTCAGATATCTTCTGTATTCTATCAAGTCTAAAGGAGACTTTTTTCAGAGTGGTGTGTATGTCAGCTACTACTTTGTTATTTAATTCGTTCATATCGATATAGACATATATTGTAGAAAGTTAATTTCAAATTTGATCGTGCGAGTTGATAACGATAAGTGTATTTGATTTTGAGTTCTTGTTTTGTCCTGGTGTATGTCAGAATTAAATTGAATTATTTCACTCATAATAAAAAACACTAATAATAATTAAAGAATGTCACCAAAAATAAATATTAGATAATTAGAACAAAGTAAAATGCTGATGGAAACAAATAAAATTAAAATATTGTTGTTTTTTTAGTTTATTTATTTTATATTGTTTACCTATACTAAATTAGAAATTAAGGGCAGAACTAGAGTAGTGGATACCATGGATCGTGTAGTGAAGTTAAAATGACAATGGGCAGGACAGGTTGCAAGGTAAGATGCTATAAAATGGACTTCCAGAGTTCTGAAATGGAGACCGTGGGAAGATAAAAGAGGCGACAGAAGATCTCAAAGAAGATGGGCCGACGATATAGCCGCTGGGGGGAAGCAATAGCTACAACTAGCAAATAACAAGGAAGAAAGGGTATATAAGAGGCCTGTATCCAACAAAGGAGAGATAAAAGCTGAGGAAGAAGAAGTTTATACAGATTTTCTTCTCCTTGCAGACGAATTATTTCTAATTATTTATAGCTCGATTTCATTATACACAAAAAACTTTGGTACACAATAAGGAAATTTCTTAGCAGAATTGAAAGTTTATCTAAAATTTATCTCTCCCAATCCAATCCATAAGCAACTAAAATAAGCAAAAGTGTATCTTACGGCCCACACCGTACCGTGGGGTTTTAATATTTATAGCTTAAAACAAATTGAGTAAATATTTGTATAAACTTCGTTTATTTGAGGCCTCTACAATGCTCCCAACTTGAATGAATTATTAATATTAAGGTTTTGTGTTTCAAAAATAATTGGTAATTATTTAACGTCTAAATACTACAAATTATTAATACTAGAAATTAATAAAGCAATTAAAAATAAAAATAACTCAATAAACATTCAAATATCCTGCGTCATTCCCATTATTAAAATAAGTATTTATGTATGTTTTTTAATTTATTAAATTTATTTCTGTATTATATAATTTATTTCTGTTGTATATGTCAATAAATAACTCTATTTGTCGACCATATTGATTTACAATTAGTTCTAATATTGCCTCTGAAGATGATGGTTGTGCCCATCAAAGGTGTTAGACTTATATAACTCAAATCAGTCAACAAAACAGTCAACAAATCGTTATGTATAAAAAGTTATTGTGGTAATCATGAAATACCACTCTGTAAAACAACGCTTAATTTATTATTATATTATTTATTATATAAATTGTTATCAAAATTTACCCAAAAAACCCTGAATTTTAGTATCAATGTATTTTTAGATTTAACTGAATATGTATTAGATATCCTGAATCATTCTGAAGTTACAATTTTATGATTTTTTTCATTTTTTTATAATTCACAACAAACAGAACCATTTTACAGAACATTTTTTTTGTATGCATCTTTAGAACTATCACAGGCAAAATTTTGTTTTACCGAGGTATGTCAATTTAAAATTAAAATCTGCATTTTCCGTAATTTTAATAATTTTGTAATAGTACCAGAAAGTAGGTATATGCCAGAATATCTGAGATAAATTTGCATTTTTTGTGCGAGTACAATCTTCTGTCCTGACATACCACTTTTGCCTCGTCCACTTTCATATATCTTCTCATTCACGCTCTTCGGTTGTTGAAGCTTTTCACGAGGCAGTCCTCCAATATTTAGTTTATCCGATCACGCGGTCGCCCTCTGTTATATTTTCCAACACTCGCCTGATTTATTTTCTTCGCCATCCATTCCTCGCTCCTACGTTCCACATGACCAAACTATCTCGGCGACCCTTTCAATACTTTTCTACAACCAGCGTTACACTCAATCCTAATCTGTTATACACTCTAAATAAACTCTATCATACAAAGATCTTCCACACATACACCTAAGCGATCGCATTTCCAACGCGTTCAGTCTACTTTAACGGAAAGCGGTAAAGTTAATATAAAGGATTCAAAAATAATGGTTAACGATGGATGTATACAATTGTAACTTTTTTGAAAAAAAGTAAAACAAAAGAGCTGTATGCAGAATTTTTCATTTGATGAAATTCAAACTTCTTCTTTGTATAGTATGAATGCTTCTAGAAACGACTTATTTTCACCTTTACTGCTTTATCATAATGACGTCATCCAAGTGTGATTATTCAGGAACCTTTCGAACGCCGTTCCTTAGCATCTTGAAGAAAAAAATGAATATCGTTTGAAAATAATTCTAGATTTGTTGTAAAATAATTCTGTTTTCGCTTGTAGCTTTGCAAAAAAAAAAATTCAGGAATAAAGTAAAAACGTCAAAAGATTGGAAAGTAAAAACCCTACAAATCTTGATTTTTAGATGGAGAACAGAGCCACTTTTCGCGGAACAGTGGCTGAAACTGTGAAAACCGAATGAAAGCGAATTTAATTCTGAAGTGCATCACTTCAGAATATTTACACTCGATAGCGGCACTCATGTTCTTGCGCTATTTATATGTAAAATTGGTAAACGCGTCGCAGAGCAACATAGAAATATATAAAAAAAACGGCAAAAAAAGTTCTAAATCGAACGCCATTCTGTAGACACACAATTGGGAACAAGAGTTGATATAGACCTGAAAAAAAATTCTTTTAACCGAATTAACGTTTTTTTTAACCGAATTATTAAAAAAAACAGAAAATTTCGATTTTGGGTAGATATTAAGAAAACTGAAGGGGGTAAAAAATTCGAAATATTGGAAAAAGATGGCGCCTCTAACTCTATTCGAACGTGATACTCGATTTTTGAATTTCATTCAAACTATGCATACAGTCGCATAAAAATCGCGCTCGGTAAAAAATCCCAAAAAGGGGGGTTTTATTTTTCTCACGCCGCCGATGGTGACATATGGCATAGAAACAGGAATACTAACAGAAAAAAACATACACAAATTAAAGTGTACACAGAGGGCCATGGAAAGGCAGATGCTCGGCGTGAGCCTTCAAGATAAAATCAGAAATGAAGACGCCGAACAAAAGTTGCCGATATTATGGACCGTATTGCGAAACTAAAATGGCAGTGGGCTGGACATATGGCTCGACAGGAGGATACTAGAAGGGCATCCAGAATCCTACATCAATCCTCCCAAAAGGTGGTCTGATGACAAGAATCCAGGTTCTTCCTGCTTGCTGGCTGGATGGAGAAGGGGGAGAAATAGAGATGAGTGGAGGAAAATGGAAGAGATCTTATATTTTAGATTTAGAACGTTTTACGGACAGTAAAATTTAACAATGGCAAATTTATTTCCAAAACACTTAAAATTGTGTCCATCGGTTAAGTCTGTTTAATACTAGCGAGTTACAACATGTGGGATGCTAACGATCATTATACCAGTCGCAGTGGTTGTTAAAATAGTAAATCAAATAGTTTATGTCATACGTTATATCACATACATATAGAACAAAGTTATGAGGTAATACAGAAACCTTTTAGCTTTGAACTTTATTTATATTTTCAAGAAAATATTTTTTTATATCATACCATATCACATAATCAATTGTGCCCAAAAATAACCGACAAAGCCAAAAGCATCTTGCGTATAGTGCGAACCTTACTCTGAGCGGTTTTCACATTTTTCCTAAGCTTAATTAGTTCTGGAGGTTTAAGAGATGATGACGAATAGACTACGGCAGCGGGATTTAAAAACTTGTGAAGGTATTATCGAACTCAAGGCTGATAGGACGAAGGAGCTTAGGAATGCCAATATTAAGATGTAGCGATAACATCCTCAAAGATATTTCTGCCTTGGAGCTTCTGAATTGGAGAGAGCTGGCACTAAGCCGAGACGAGTGGAGGAAGACTCTTGAGGAGGCCAAGACCCACCAGGGGTTGCAGAGCCAAGAGTGATAAACAGGTATTATAAATGATTAAATGTAAGAGATAACGTGAAATATTAAAAAAATATCTCCACGAGCATCTTATATTTTTTTCTGGTTACTTTACTAGACTTTCGCTTTGTTGGACGAAAGAAGCAAGTTCTTTCGTACTGCTTAAGGTACTGGAAACTTGTCACCCTCCCTGAGAATGTGCATTATATACATTATACGGATTACTAATTATTACTTTCACTTTTCCTCCTTATTATCATTGAGTTTTATCTATGTTAAATTACTTTTTTTATGTTAATTTTAAATTTAAAAAAGACAGTTCAATAAGCCAGTAAAATTATCGTTATCTTATCTGTGTCGTTCTATAATTTTGGGACACATAACTAATTTTTTTTGTATTATTTTCTCGCCATGTTTTTATCTCTTCCTGTTGGAGGAACAAAAAATAAAAACACATTAATTATATTGTCAAGGAATCGCGGTATTGGCAAATGAAACACTTGAAATTAATAAAAGTTTACATTTATCACAAAAGTCAGTGGACGTGAATTTATTTGGAGCACTATTCAGAATGATTTGCACTAATCACTCATTTTTAAAACATTTATATGCGTATTTGCAGAAAATTCACCATTTGTGGTCGCACTTATTCACTATTAAACGCTGGTCGCTCGCCTCTTGTTTCTTTGGGATTGCTTCTGTGTAATCGCAGAAACGTTACAACACACTGTCTCGCGCATTTTCGGGTTTCAAGGCATTTAGCGAATTTAATAGTTTATTTTAGACCTTACCGGTAATTTCCAGTGATCCTTAATTTTCTCTAAAACGAATGAGTACTGAAAAATCCTCCATTGCATATAATTCTTTCTGTTTCTACAGTCTAGTAACAATATTTTAACTCCACTCATTAAGGATATACATGTATTGGACAAAAGATTAAATATAAGTTAATTTATTTTTAATTATCTTTAAACAGTATATTTAAAGCGCTAGATATTGATTTAATATTTCTTTGCTCCAACACTTAGACATTTGTCGCAACCGAATATGAAGAATGAGGAGAAGAAGAGTAAGAAGACCCACTGCTGCGAGTGTTGGAAGTTTTTCTAATTTAAGGACGGGGGTTGATCTCCAATGGTTCCCGGTTATTATTATTACACGTAAGCTGCCCGGCCGAGATGACGTGTTCGCAATACCCATTCCCGCGGGACCTCATCATCCCGGAGAAAGTTGACGGCTAAAAGCTGCGAGTTAAAAACTTGGTACAGTTTGTGAAATGGTTTTAGATTAACGTTAAATGTTTATCAATTAATAAAACAAACACAAATCACAATAGAATCCAATCGGTTCCGCTATTATTCCGAACGGGATTTTGACGGATGCTGATTTTTTGGACATAAATTATTCTGAACAAACAATTATTTTTGATAGTATTTTAATCATATCTTTTTTTATAATTTAATTTTTCTTATAAATCTATTAAATTATTTTCTCATCCTTGCGCCATAGAGACAGTTAAGAGATTTTGTATGGTTGCTTCGACGCACTACTTATACTCACTCGAGTGTCAGCGGCGTAGCGAGGACGCTGTAGCATTAAAATAATGCCGAAGTTAGTGGCGAAAGTGTCTGGCCGATATTTTTATTTTTATTTATTTATTTATTAATTAACGCCCTATAGGGCTTATATAAAAGGTAGGTAAGTGTACATAATCAGAATATAAAGATAGTTTAAAGAGAAAAAAACCATAACATATAAACATAATAATGACATAAAGAGAAAAGAAAATACTTAAAATATAAATATAAATATATAAAGATAAATATGATATAAAGTAAAAAGCAAGTATGAGAAAAACATAATATAATAGAAATTTAAAAACAAAAAAAGTATTAATGTAGAGCGAAAAGATATAGCACAAGCATTGAAAGTAATATTATAATAAAAATATACATACAAATACAAATCAATTATTTAAGTCCAATTCGACAAATACTAGTAATCTTTCAATACACCTTTTAATATTAGGTCCTTACGTATGAAATTGGCGTTAAGTATGGAAGGAACATAAAGCCGATTTTTTTTCATTATAATATATTTATTTAATCAAAGTATGTACCA
This sequence comes from Agrypnia vestita, assembly GCA_016648135.1. Taxonomy (NCBI): domain Eukaryota; kingdom Metazoa; phylum Arthropoda; class Insecta; order Trichoptera; family Phryganeidae; genus Agrypnia; species Agrypnia vestita. The sequence continues at coordinate 71,712 of JADDOH010012320.1, forward strand.
TTGCTATCTATGGACTTTTGCCATCTCATAGGTAGTTCATCGATCCCTTTACTAAAAAAACCATTCGGACGGGAATCAATAAAATCTTTGAAGGCGGTTTGGACTGCCCCATCGGAGTTGAATTTTTTCCTTTGCAAGAAGTTATCCAAATTTCGAAAAAAATGGTAATCTGTTGGGGCAAGGTCCGGAGAGTACGGTGGATGTCTTAGACATTCCAATTGAAGCTCCTCTAATTTGGTAGCTGTCTGTTGTGCAGTGTGTGGTCTAGCGTTATCATGAAGCAGCAGTGGCCTAGAGCGATTAACCAGCCTCGGTTGTTTAGCAGCTAGCTTTTCCATCATGGTTTGCAGTTGCTGACAATAGACATCTGCCGTAATCGTCTGGCCAGATTTAAGAAAGCTGTAGTGAACGACACCAGCACTAGTCCACCAAACGATCACAAGTAACTTTTTTGGAGTCAATTTTCGCTTGGGGCATGGTTTGGCTGGTTCGGCAAGGTTCAGCCATTGCGATGAGCGCTTCCGATTATCGTACAGGATCCATTTTTCATCACAGGTAATGATTCGATTTAAAATCCCTTCATTATTGTGCCGGTTGAGTAATGCAACGCAGCAGTCAACGCGCGTTTGTTGATTTGCTTCACTCAATTCGTGAGGTACCCACCTTTCAAGCTTTTTCACCTTACCAATTTGCTTCAAGTGGATTAAAACAGTTTTATCACTAACACCGCAGCCTGCAGCTAACTCGGATGTGGTTTGCGATGGATCCGCTTCCACAATAGCCTTCAATTCTTCATTATCAACTTTGGTCTCCGGCCGTCCACGGGGCTTGTTCTGCAGGTCGAAATTACCAGAACGAAAACGTTGGAACCAAGAACGCACTGTGTTTTTTTTTGCGGCACCGTCGCCATACAAATCATTAATCCTTCGAGCCGTTTCTGCAGCACTGGTGCCACGGTGGAACTCGTACTTGTAAATAACGCGATATTTCAAGTTTTTCATTTTGTTAACTGAGTGACGCAAAGAAAAAAACAATTGAGTAAAAAACAAATGAATTACAATTTTCAAAACACAAATACATGAGTAAATAGCTGTATAAATTTGGATTTGGAATTCCTAACCAAAGATAAGATATTTGAGATCAAATTTGCCAGTACGGCAAAGCGCCAATTTCATATGTAAGGACCTAATATATGTTTAAATAATATACAGCTATTAGCAAAGACGTCCAGTTGCCTCGTATCTGTTTGCTAGTCTAGGAAGCCTTTGCAGTGGGGAATTAAAGATATAGTTAGTGGCTGCAGTTTCCAGATATGGAAGTTATTGCTCACAAAGCGGCCCTGGGAATGCGGTGGGTCCCTCCTCACTGTCCTAATTAATGTACTATGTACCCCTTTTCATTATGGAATGTGGAATTTTTGTCGTAATCCGCTCGAAAGTATCTTCATCATCATCACTTTTGGTTCTACAACTCCTGGTGGATCTTGGCCTCTTCAAGAGTCTTCCCCCACTCATATCGGTTTGGTGCCAGCTTCTCCAGCTCAGAAGCTCCAAGTCAAAGATGTCTTCGAGGAAGTTGTTGCTCCATCTTAATTCTTCCTAAGCTTCTTCGCCCTATCGGCCTTGAGTTCAGCAGGGACTTTGGTACTTGATGCTCGGTCATCCTCTCCACGTGACCCAGCCACCGAAGTCCTCCCAGTTTTATAAATAAAGATCTCATTGTTGTAACGTCTGCGCTAAAGTCCATTTTCTAGAACCGGTCCGAAGATACGCCTCAATATTTTCCTTTCAAAAACGTCCAGCGCTCTCTCATTCCTCTTAGTTAGTATCCACATGTCAGCTGCGTGCGTGAACACTGGCCTAGTAAGCGTTTTGTAACACTAATATTTTGGTTTCTGGACAGCAGTCTGGATTTTATGTGCCGAAAGTATCTTCATAAGACATAATACTAGTGACTATTTTAATATAAATCCCTCACGTGATATCAAACACGTTTTTTTTTTTTTTTTTATTTTTTTTTATTTTCATTTATTGGTTTTCTTACAGCCATATAATTAATCAATCTTGAAAAAAACAATAATTGATGTACAGAGTTTTGGGCCAATTACAAGAAAACACATATATACAATCGATAAAAAATAAGAAAAAAACATGTCCAATAGTGAGTTTGTGTGAGTGTGTGTATTTGTGTGTTTATTTATTTATTTTGTTTTGGGAAAAGTTAACAGCAAAACAATCTTAAAAATTTTCCACTGAATTTAAAAATTTAATTTAACATACATTAATAGCGAATGGAGGGGAATGTGGGACGGGAGTAGAAGGGAAGATATAATGTACAAATTAGTTTGGGTGCGGTAGTGTAGATATTGTTTGTTTTATGTTTCTTATTGTTGCGTTGAAAATGTCAATGTGGTGATAGTTTGTGTTAAATGAATTTGTGGATCTGTACATAAAGGAGTTTTGTTTTGAGTTGGTCTTACAAAAGGGGAGATGAAAAGTAGGTGAATGTCTGTTATTGCGAGTTGGGATGTGGTAAGATATTCGTTGAAGAAGTTCCGGACTATCAACTAGATTGTGTGTTATTTTGAATAGCATCACCGCGTCAGCTATGTTTCTTCGACGAGTTAGGGTCTGCATGTTAAAAAACTTCGCAGAGTCTTCATTGCTTATATGAGATCTAAATGAACGGAGGTCTAGGTATCTTAGGAATCTGTTTTGGACGCTTTCAATTCTATTTTCGTGTACTGCATAACCTGGATTCCACACCTGAGATGCATATTCTAAAATACTACGAACGTATGAGAAATAAAGTGTCTTGAGGGTACTGATATTTTTGAAATGTTTACATGTGCGTATGACAAAACCAAGCATAGATGATGCGTTGGTGACTATATAATCGATATGTTTGTTGAAATTTAATTTACTGTCAAGTATCACCCCAAGGTCTTTGCTTTCGGATTTGGTAGATAATGTTATATTATTAATTGAATATTCATTAGAGAATACCTTTTTATTTCTTGTAAAGCGTACAACGAAGCATTTAGAAACATTTATTTCCAGGCTGTGGGCATTGCAATACGTGTTCAGACGATGTAGGTCATCTTGCAGCCTTCGACAATCTTCTAGTGAGTTTATGGGAGAAAAAATTTTCATATCATCTGCATATAGGATAGTTTTTGAGTTTAGAAAGCAATCACCTATATCATTGATATAAATGTTAAATAGCAATGGTCCCAGCAGACTGCCTTGAGGTACTCCAGATGTTACAACAACAGTGTTAGATTTAAACCCTGCAACCACTACAATTTGACTACGGTTGGAGATATAAGAAGTAAGCCAACGATAAAGATTGCCGTGAATACCTATCTTTAAAAGCTTGTTTGACAGTGTTGAGTGATCAACCCTATCGAACGCTTTACTGTAGTCGGTGTAGATAGTGTCTACTTGTATTCTGTTATCTAAGTTATCTTGGAGGTATTCTACGAAAGTCAAAAGATTTGTGGTTGTAGATTTACCACTAATGAAACCGTGTTGATTAATATTCAAGGTAGGCTTAAGAGCTGGATACAGTTGGTCATAGATTATTTTTTCAAAAATTTTGTTAAATATACAAAGTTTGGAGATAGGCCTATAGTTTTTTACATCATTTTTTTTTATCATTCTTGAAGATAGGAGATACATATGCAGATTTCCAAATAAGAGGGACAGTGCATTCTGTTAGAGAACGATTGTAAATTAAAGAGAGGGGTAAGGCTAGATTGTGTGCACATCGTTTAATAAAGATTGAGGGTATTTTGTATTATCAGGCCTAAATGGTCTATCTCCATTACAACATAATTTAACCTAATGTACTTTAATATATCAGCGTAACTAATGATCCAACCTAATAACCTAACCTCACCTAATCAATTTTTTTCCGAAATAATCTATATTCGAAATAATTAATATTCGTAAAATTCCTGACCGGAAAAATCGATGTCTAGTGTAATCAGGTCCGAAAAAATCCCGCTCACCAGTCAAATCAATACACGTTCTGTAGATTTGATGTTTATAGAGTTAACTTTCTGGCAAGATATAATAATGAATTTAATGTTCTGTCATCAGACTGTAGAAACGGAAATAATTGAGCATAGTTGAAGATTTCCCGGCACTCTGGACGTTTTAAAGTGAATTGGAACCGGTAGAGTCTGGAAAACACGGGAATAAATTCTAGAAAATCGAGACTATAAAGCCATGTATTCACTAGGGGACAAATTGTCCCACAACAGCAAGCGCGGCATAGAGTCTACGTGACGTTGCAACGTCGTGCACTGTTCCGCGACCTCGCGCACAACATAGCGCGGCATTTCTACGTGCCTTGGCAACGTTGCCATGCGCACGGTACCCGAGCGTACTCACTGCAACATTCCGCGGAGCGTCAGTACCACGTGGTGTGTTTACAAGTGAATACGCATGCGCTATATCTGTCAAGATGACAATGCGGGGAAACGAAATCGTTCTCGAACTCATCGAGCTGTATCGATCGAAGATCGCATAGAATGTCCGTCCTTCTTTCTCTTTGCAGTAAATAATTTCGCATTCTTCTCTTTTTTCTCCTCTTA
>JADDOH010012322.1:0-16203 GCA_016648135.1 Agrypnia vestita
GAAGGAGCACTTTGCGGAAATCCTTTGACACTATTACTTTTTACCTGCGCGGTACTCTTTCCGAGATATAAGCGTAGAAGTCAGGTTTTTGAATATGCAACCATATCTCCATCCGATTTTAAAGATTCATTCACGTCAAGAGTAAGTTTTATTAGATTTTGAGTCAATGTTCACGTTACAGATAAGATATTCCTTTTATAAATCGAATGAAACAAAACAACTTTGTTAATAATAAATAACAAAGTTAAAAAATTACAGTTTATAAGTAAATATTAAAAATTATATTTGATCAAATTGAAGGGTAACATGTAACCACGGTTATTTTAAATGGCCACTAAATTAGGTAAAAAACATTAAATTTGTTAAGAAACTCAAGATTAGCAAAAGAATTGGCAAACTGAAATAAAAGTAAAAGGAAAAAGAAGAATAAATTAGAATGCAAAGAAGAAACAAGAAAAAACATAATTGGGTTAAAAATAATCACAAACAAGTTACAAGCAGGAGTAAAAAAATCAATGAAATATGATAAAATAAATAAAATAATCATAAATAACAATCTACAAATATGATACAGTAAATTGATATAAAATATAAAACGAAAATGGGAGCATAACCTGTAAATTTTATTTAGACTTAGGATGTTTTTAAATATATAGAATGAAGGTTTAAACAAAATCGCCAGGCCTCAATGTGTTTATTGCGATGTTTGTGAAAAAGAGTGACAGTGAACATAAAATAGCGGAAAGGAAAGCGAAAATCAAAAGGGACTTAAAAGAGGCAGCGCGCCCATAAAAGAAGCGCCCACCAAGAGAAAAATCAGCCGGCACACCGAGGCTTACTGTTTTATTTCACTTTTGGCCGCGCTCATTGAAACGACAATATTTGTTTAAATTTCTGTGGTTCTATCAATTCGCAAATTTGTTACGATTCTTTTGATTTACCTACCTCTTGATGGTTGATCACTCATACATTTGAAGACGAGGATGACATAATTTTTTTCGTCGTTTATAGCGTTAACTTTGTGGTTTGCCATAATTTTTAATTTTAATTCAACAACGTTGCATTAACCACTTAAATAGTAACTCTACGTCTACCGGTTTCGATACCACTGTATCTTCATCAGAACGGACGCAAACTAACTATCCATTATCTATTCTAGTAAATAAATCAATTTTTGAACGGGGGAGTGACTACGGCTACGGTGGGGGTAATTGAGAAGTGGTCGCCGAAATGGGGAATTTTTGAAGTAACGGGCTATTCATAAAATTTATCTGGTTGTTAATTAAATTGGCTTTACTGTTTAGGCATTTTTTGTTTCTAGTATTTCTAAGTTATCTAATCTAAGGCCCCTATTGTTTTCATGTAGAATCTCGAAAAAAGGAAAGCGGTGTCGATAAATTTAATATTATCCATTCAAAATTTTGCATAGTTATTCATGCAAATTATCTGTCCTCCGACGTATACCACTCTCTCTCTTTGAAATAAATGTGCCTTTAGGAACCCGTGAAAAACAAACATCTTCTCCGATTACTCTATATTATTAACGTTTATCGAGGAGACAGTAACTCAAATAAATATAAATATACACATATACAAAAAATATAGTCACCCCGCACCACTCTACCTTCTGCCTGGATCAAATGGAAATATATTTATTTTATAGACTTTGCAAAACAATGATACTCTCTCCCTCACTAATTCATTTTGAATTAAATCTGTAACCCTGGTTATGCCAAGAATGGCCCGCTAGTAGTTAATAAAAGGTAATATTGTTATGTTTATATTCAGTTTTAAGTTAGCTCCGGTGCTCGTGGTCCAGAAAAATAATCTTTGAGAGAAAATACGTGTGAGAAAATAGACGCTCTGGAAGTGTGAGTGAGTTGGTCATAGAGGGAGTAGTGTTTGTCCTCAACTACATGACTGAACCCTTATAAAATTTAATTAAACTATCAGAGGTGAAGTCAACATACAAAAACTGGTGATTCGAGGGCTGGTGGAGACCAGGTTGGTAGTGGAGTGACAAAAGTAGACAGAATTCGTAAGATGAGTATCAAATGATAATAATTCATAGAGAGGTTGCATCAATCACAGAGAAGATAGAAACTTGTTTGAGAGGGTGTGGACACTTTTATAATATATCATTAAAACTGTTGTAAATGTAAGAATTTGTTTAATACAACGAGAAAAATATGAAGCAAATACAGAAGAAAGTAAAAAACGACCGCTCAAGTCAGGAAAACATCCGGGACAAAGCATTAATTTGCAGAAGGAGAGTCTTCCCCAAGTAAATAGAAAAAATGATAGATGATGAAGAATACTAACTAAGAAGAATACAACCAAGAATACTAAGGTGATGAAGAAAACTAAGTGCACGTGAAGAGTATTTTGTGAAGGTGTTGGTATGTAAATAATACTATGGTTGTGATGTGTATTGCTATTTACACACCGGTGTAGAGGTTTCCTGACGAAGAGATGGGTTACGTCTCGAAACCGGTAGACGAAAAAATATTTTTTAGTGGTTGCATACTAACATCAGTAACATTTTGTAATACTAACTATTATCTTTTTTATTGATATTTATATTAATTACAAATATTGTTGGAAATAAACTCTAAAAACACTGAAATGAATTATATTAAATTATCTTTAACAGTTTGTCCTTGTAAAATTTAATCAATACGGGTTACGTGTCGTGGTGCCCGTTATCCTCAGATCGTGTTACGGAATTAAATTAAAAAGTTTCCTAGCAAAACTTCGGCACACCATCTACTGCGAAACAAATATTGTTATAATTAATTACATTACAATAAATTTTGAAAAGCTCCCGGTATTACTCAATTTGATGAGAAAAATTCCCAAGTGTACCAAGCACGAGTATAGACTTTTTTTACACAGTACCCACGAGAAAAGCTTCAAGCGTTGTAACAACAAACTTTAAATAATTCAACTACAATATTTACAATCTAATAACTTTCAAACTCGGTGAGCTGGACTTAGGGTGCTCTCTTTGTAATACAAAGTCATACTGCGTGCCCATAGTCGTATCTCCTGGGTGTGCCATTTCTTTACCGTACGTTTTCCAGGAGCAGTATCTTTAACAGAGCTCTACCATGCATCTTCATTTGTATTTAGAATCGCGTAAATATGTGAATATACCTGTGATCAAACTTTATATATTTATTTTGCTCACGCAACACCATTCTCTGATTTCCTTCCTAAACAGCTAATCATCCGACCATTGATAGTTGGTAAAGAACCGGAGTGAAGGCATCGCACTGCTATTATAAGTATTGGTTATATTCAATCTCGATGGAGCGAAGATAGGGAGAATAAGCGATCTTTGGTGGAGACCTACATCCTTCAGTGCATAGACACAAGCTAATCATAAATGAGGAGTACACACCAAAAATAATAAAATTTCGTTTACAGATTTTGACATCTAGTATTTAAGAATTGAGCAGTTAGTTGTTAGGGGTAAACTTGCAAGATGGCATTTTTCTTTTCATACTTTCGCACAGACCAGTTTATTACACGCTTACTTGAATACCTAATACTGCAACACTACCCAATCGACATATTATTATACTTACCATTGTGAATTCAGGGGTTTTCTAATTGGCCAAAGGCTTTGTCTAATTATATCACTAATGTATGAATATTAATAGCTGTAAAAAACCTTCGAATGGAAAAATAAAAAATAACAAATTAGAACAGTGATGATGAACCTTCAAAACGCTTGTCAAATCTGATCGCGATTGTGACCGATGCCTCATACGCACGTACCAATATACGTATAAGTTATTTATCTCTGAAACAAGCAACCGATTACAGCTCATAGTCACAGTGACCAAAACCCTGAACAGCCGCACACAAGCACATATCCCGTCGTGCCATTTAACTGGTAAACCGTTGACAGCTCTTGGTATAACTTATAGAATTAAGATTGATATATTTTTCCCATTTTTCAACCCGCAGCGTCTAATAAGTTCGCCATCACGGCCCTAGTGTATTTGTCATTATCTACCTAGTATATCTATGGTCAAAAGGCAGAACCCAAGCTCTTACTGATGAAATCTTCAAACTCTGTGAATATTCAGTAAATTACAGTAATTAAAATAAGAAAACATTTTAGAAAAATGATGGAGATTTTACGGGACCCTGACTGATCTATCATGAAATTGAGGATCAGAGGAGTTCGATGCAATCAACTACGTACTACTCTCCCGTGGACCACCATAGTCTACATACTTACTTTGTACTGTACTCCACGACAACTCTGTGTCAATAAATCACTATTTGTAATCATGAGTATAATTCACAGCCATGTTTCTCTGTATACATCCTCCCACTGCTGTCACACAACGCATACATAAAACGCGCAGTCATTATATGTAATACATAAGAATGCCTTATGCGTCACGTGCCAATATAAGAATATGTCTCTTGCGGGTGGACGTATCCTTCATCATCGAAAATTTTCACATCATGCACACACCCGCTATACATACGTATAATCACAGAAATTAAATAATTCACTGAAATGACTATATGCAGAGTCATTATTCTTAACTTAAATTCAATGGATGATCCAAAATATTGGACTATCTACCTCTTAAGTCCACTTGGTATTGTTCGATTTACTTCGATTTAGAAACTTTTTCATACTGATTGAAATATTAATATCGTATTCCTTTTTAGTAGCTGGCAGAATGTACTTTTAGGATCAAATATGTACATATTGAAACATGGCACTCAGCTTTAACTTTCATGTAATTATTCATTGTAACTATTGGAAAACAGGGAAAATTGTTAATACAATGGGTAGCTAGCGCAGATTTTTCTGCGTCGGTAAAAATAAACATTATATGCTATTTAATGAATTTAAAATTAATATTGGGAACACATTTTTGTCGTGTTATTGGAATTTTTATGATAATTTGCATGTTTTTTGCGTGCATTTTTATGATAATTTAAACAAATAATTAAAATAAATCTATCGCTCGAAAAAATATATGGCTGCCACTGGGGCTTTAACCCGGAATTTTCTCTAGGGTCAATGAATCCCCAATTAATAATTACATCGTGTTGACAAATTAGTTTCACAACGAATTTTTTTACCATTCGTGTTATAATAATGGGGCATTTAAAATATTGATAGCTTTTAATTACAAATAAGAGATTTCTGCAAATTGTTTTTTAGATAATTTGTTCTAAAATATGTTTTTTTGGTTTGTTGGTGCATTATAAAAACTAACAAATCATTTCGCAATTTTCACGCAGAGGTAGGCAGAGAGAATAGAGCCCACTTCTATCCTGATACTCCATTTTTGCTTTAACTACATTCATACATATTCAAAAGTACGCTCTTCAATTGATGAAGCTTTTAACAGGGCCGTTTTCAAACATCTGGTTTATCTGGTTGTGTCAGGTCTTTCAGGGACGCCCTCTGTTCCTGCTGCCTTCAGGATTTCTTCATATACCATCTTTTTCTCACTGATACGTTCCACATGACCAAATCATTTAAGCGCTCAATTCTTTATTCTATATTATACTATATCTATTATATATTATATCTACTACCCTACAGCCAGCAATAAATTCAGTTTCAATTTGTTCATTCCTCATCCTATCACACACAGATATTCAACACATGCGTCTAAGCTACTTTCATTCTTAGCTCATTCTGTCTAATTTCATTATTTTTTCAAAATTCTCATTATTAAATGATGGTTATTATATTAAATACCGATGTAAAAACGTTTTTTTTTACATAGTGAGATTATCTCACAATTCCCTTAAAATTAAATATATAACAATATATTCGTAATTTATGCGGATAGAACTCCACAATTCGCAGCCCGCGAGTATCAAAATTCTCAATTCAGCCGCCTTACAAAAACTCTTCCTAGAAGCTCTAAGTCGCCCATAACCAGTTCAATTATCATAAAGGTTCCACTGCGAAACTACCCAATGCTTGTATGTGACGTTTCAAATGATTCTGCCTAACTCCCCGGCCAGACAGTCCCGGTTCCTCCGTCCCTGTCTGGCCCGGCGAGGGGTGAGGGCGCGAGTGCGCGACGTAGGTCCGATCCCGATAGCGATAGTGTCGAGTAAGCTAGAATTTAGTAGCCTATTGGAAAATGTATGTAAATTAGGTTATATTACATTTCCAGGGGTGCAGCGCAGTCACTATTGGTTATATAGGACCTCGAGGAGTAGGAAAATAAACGTTTTAAACGCTGGAATGGGTCTGTATCGACCTTGCCCCATCAGACGATAAGTAAAACAAAGACTCCGTTAAGAGAATGGAGAGGTCTCGCCGGTTTTTGTGGACTCCTCAGATTTCGCCGGGCGACGAACAGCTGTCGTAAAAAAAACGCTTGGCGTTTTTTTTGGCTCGTAGGGAGAAAATTTATTTTATTTTATTTTCACTCTTCATTTACTTCCATACATCTGTCATATGCGCTATGATTTAAATTTAAACTTATTGTATTACATAACCTACAGTCATTTAAAGTTTTTGGTAAATAAGAATGTTCTTAGGTTTTCACGGCCACTCAGAATCTTCAAGTTTGTGTTTACTGGGGTATTACGCCGTGTTGTTACGACCTTTCGGGCCGATGTTTCGGATCCCATTGCAGGGTCCATCATCAGGGTTGATGTATTGTCTTGAATGTTGGTGTTGTGGTTAAGTATCGGCTTGCAATACCGTGCCGAAGTCATGATGTGTTGTATTGTGTTGTGTGAATGATTCATCTGTTGTCTGATCACTATCTCTGCGGAGTCTGCAACGAGAATGACTTTGAAGCGCCGGATGGGATCCGAAACGTCGGCCCAAAAGGTCGTAACAACACGGCATAATACCCCAGTAAACACAAACTTGAAGATTTTTGGTAAATGTTATAATGTATGAATCAATTAAAAGGGTCTTCTGTGTATAGTTTTCTGGGATATTCTGCCATGTATATTTGAATTTGTATGTCCGTGAAAACCTAAGGACATTTTTTCAATTTAAAGGGGACTGCAATGTAAGGTTGAAAATTGGCGTCAATGTATTAGGCTGTTATCGCGAAACTAGATAACGCACTACTCTCGGAAAGGGTGGAGGTGCGGTGTTCGAATCCCGGTAGCAGCTAAAATATATTTTGATTGATTTGATTTTTCTCTATGTCTTTTTCTAATTGATTCTTAAATTTGCTTAAATATTTTCATTATAAACTTCTTGCACTCCAGTTTAAACTCATTTACTGTGATTTGCATAGTTTTCGGCAGTTTATCGAAGATTTTAAGGCCTTAATACATAAGACAATTCTGCAAATTATTTTTCATTTTATCTCTTTGAAGTTTTATGTTGTCGGCGTTTTGTGTATTGTATGATTCATTCTATTATCAAAGTACATGGGTAATAATCAGTGTCTGATTTTAAATATTTTTACCAAAACATTATATTTATGAACGCAGTATAAACAAAACATTAGTTCTTACGCAAGTTTGAAGAATTATTTCACGATTGTTGGAAAGAAAAGCTTTCACATAGTTTGTGCGTGAGCTGGCTAAGTTGTATAACTAGTAAACTCTAGTGTTAAGACAACAATATTTGTATAGTTAAATCATTTATAAAAGGTTCTGCTGAATGTACTCACTGGTAAGTTAACAGAATAAAAAAATCAATAATGACTATGAGACAATAAAGAGATAATAAAGAATAAATTTTATAGGAGAACTGTTTGAAGTTTAGCTTTACTTACAAAATGATCATATTTGTTCGCTTTTGCGTCAGTTAAAAAAAAAAATGAAAAACATTTTTAAATATTTTGAACTTGCGGAGAAAAGCATATAGTTTCTGTATATATGTGCCGTTTAGTGCATTCTGAGATGAACGAATCAATTTGTCAATTTTTCATATAAATAATGGAGATATACTGAAAAAAACACTGCCGTTAGTCTGGAAAGTTTGCCTAGTAATTATTTAAAATATTTTTTATAAAACTAGTCTGTGCAAATATTTTTTAAAACAGTTTTATTCCTTTATATCAGAATGTACTGAAACGGATTAGGTTTAGTGTTATTAGTGTTATTATAGGATTAAGTGTATATACAGGGACGATATTCGATGTCAACACATACACATATGCACCACTGTGCAAAAAAGTCACAAATGCATTTTTGATAAATGTTCGAGTTTACATAGGAACTGTCTAGATATCGTACTAAATATTCTATAATAACATTTATATTTTCTTATATATACATTGTAAAAATCAGTATATCAAATTTCTAATCAAAAGTACGTATTACAAACTTTCTTAGTTTTTTCTTAAAAATGTTAATATTTTTTTCGTCTTTAATATCCTCTGGCAGACTCACATACAACTTCATCCCACTGTACATCACAGAATTTTGTGATTTATTAAATTTTTTCTTTATTCTCGATAAAAAAAAATTAATCGAGAAATTTTCTTCTATTTCTGAAAAAGAAAATATTTTTTATAAATTTTATTAAAGTTACATTATATGATTAGTCCATTTGGGAATGGCATCGAAGAAAGACCAAAGTATTTTATTTAATCGGTGCGATCAATATAGAAACACCGGCAGATTACTTCGTTCATTGGAAAAAGTGTTTACTTTTATATTATATTCATGCTTTGCATTTTAACCATATTTATCAAACGAACCTTTCAAACAAATATTATTTCGTCGCTTATTTGTAAAATAAAACATTCATAATACGTCTACTGACTGGAGTGAGAACGGGACGTCGTGAGGTGTAACGTCTCTACTGAAGAGACACGAAATTGGTAACACTCGTCATTATTTTTGTACTCGAAAACCATCCGTAATACATCATAATACGGGGACCCGGCAGTCGAAAACCGAGTACGTTAAAATTACCTCTAAGAGCTCTTATTGTGAGATACAAATCTTATTAGGCAACACACCACACATTATTTATGACGAAAATTTGTATAATGCGGCCATAGAAATTCAGCGCGGCTCTTCGAAGGGAAGGATTTGAAAGTTGTATCAGTTCACACATCTAGGCGCAGGTAGGTACTCGCGCAAGAGAGCATTCACAAAATCTTTGAAATCATTTATAAACACTTCAGGGCGTGAATTAGAGGAGCCTAGAAAATAAATGCGTACACGCTCACACATAAGGGGGCTTCTTCACGGTCCCTAAAATACTCCGAGATCGATAAGAAACAGTTGGTTTCGCCTTCTACTAGTAATAAAAGCAATTGAGTGGACTTATTTCTTTTCTCCTTAGAAAAATTCCAAATCATACAAAAATTTCATATCTCATTAGTGACATCTGTGGCCATTTAAGGGGAATGAAAATGCTTTGGATGCCGGTCGCGCTAAGGATTATTACAACGAATATACGGAACACGTTGTAACATTAAAATATATACAATTTTCAAAAATTTGATAGACATGGCATTCGATCATGGGTGGAAATATGAACGTTACATTGTGTAAAGTGATCACTTAAGCCAGCCGTACGATAGGTCGTAAGCTCTATGAACACCCAAAGACTTCCATACGTACTTTCCCATAAAAATATAATTTCGCTTCCGTGAGATACCTAAAATATATATTGATTAATGTTGTCCCTGTGACAAAAATCCAGTATTGTGTTTAAAAAAATCTGGACTATAAAAATTAATCTATTGAAGTATTATGCTTTTTTGTTCATTTTTGATATTACTTGTTTTGCTTTTATTATAATTATTAATTTTATAAAAGTGATTTTACTTATAATCGTTGTTTTTTAAAAATGTGTTTTTTACTAATCATTGTTTATGTGTGAAGTATAAAAGAAAAGGCACACAATATTCAAAATAAATAATACAGCCATTAACGATTATTAATTGAGAATGCACTGAATTTGAGATTTTATATGAAATATAGCCTATAAACTTTTAGGAAACATGATTTTAGAAGGCACATAAAATCTATAATTCAGTACATTCTTAGCAATCCTCTGTAACAGCATTCAAAACATTTTTTAATAATTTCAATTGGATATTACTACCTTTACTTTTATATCCCATACATATCTTTGTTTGTTATCTCAAGCTGATCGCCTAGTCTATTTATAGATCAAAAGATTGCTCATACGTATGCATGGTACTGAGATATCATCAAAATCTCTGAGTTTTATCTCATCGCTTCGGTTCCCGACAAGCCAACTTCCAGAAAATAATGTATTATAATTAAAATACACGCATTTGAATAATTAAAAAAAAAGTGCATAAGTTGTTTAAACCATCAAAATAATCTACTGTGAATAGTTTTCTGGGATATTCTGCCGTGTATATGTGAACTCTCTGGCCGACGTTTCGGATCCCATTGCAGGATCCATCAGCCTGTCATGTACATCAGCCCTGATGATGGACACAGAAAATTCTGAACGACAGTGAAAACCTAAGGACATTTTTATCAAAATAATCAATTTAAATTTAAAACAGAATTTTAAAGAAAAAACCATTCCATGTGGATTGCTCAAAAACTTAAGAATAATTCATTTCAAACCATACTTAGAAATTATTCTGAGTATTCTGATGTGCTTTCGAATGTCTATTGTTTAAAACCAAAATTGTATTTAAAAATAAAACCAATATTAAAAATTAAATTAAACTAAATTAATATTAATGTATATTATAGATGTCTCACAGAGACGAAACTGTATATATATTTTTTTTATTAAGGGAGAGTAGGTATAGAAGGCTTTATGGGTGTACATAGGACTAACGACCTATCGTACGGTTGGCTTAAGTGATCACTTTACACATATGTAACGTTCGCCATTTCCACCCATGATAGAATACCATTTCTATTAATTTTTGGAAGTTGTATATATTTCAATTATACGCCACGTTTCACACATGAGTTGCAAGGATCCTCACCGCGGCCGGCCACAAGCTTTTTCCTTCCCCTTGAATGACCACAGATGTCGCTAAATGAGACATCTATATTTGATTTTGGTGTTTTTTTAGCTATATACTCTATCTTGTCTAATGGAATTCATCCGAATTTCTATCATTACACTAGTATACGCCAAAAAAATTATTTCAATTTATTAAAGTCTTTTTTTTTACCAGTATTTTCATTCAGAATATTTTGAGTTTGTCAAAATTTTTAACATACATTGATTATTGATGTCCCTGTGACAACAATCTAGTTCAGTTCTTAAAAATTTTGGACATACTCAAAATATTCTAAATTAAATTTAATTAAAAAATCATCTATCAGAAATTCCCTCAATACTAAACCTGCTTTCTGGTCAAGGGTATTACGGTGTATATTCAATATAAATATTTTATTATTATCTACTGCTCCATAAACGTCTCTCAAAGGATTGTCAAATTTAAAGGGTTGTAATGACAGGGTGAAAGAATTGAGGAATCCTCCCCTCAGTGATTCCGTCTGATGTCGTCGATCAATATTTACAACATTGCAACAACTCTCAATTTTTGTATTCTCAGAGATTCTATCACCATCACCTGTTTCGCAACTTACTTCACACTTCTTATTGTCCATCAATATTTAAATTCCAGTGCGCTGTCCGTCACGTGAACATAAATCTTAGAATAAATGTTTGTTATTTTAATTAATCTTGTAATGAAATCATCATATGTGTCGCCTTTTTTCTATTGACTCTCCACACCCATTGTCCTTAATACACATTTTTTTAACGAAAAAAATATTCTGGTTTGACTTTGCATTCCACTACAATGGATTCCAATCCCACTGCCAAAAGGGTCGTAGAAGCAAAGGCAGAATATCCCAAAAAATTCAAACCAAAAGATTCTGAACGGCCGTGAAAACTTAAGAGAATGAAAAAAATATTGAACTCCGATTTAATAATACCCACACATAACTAGTTAAATTGGAAAAAATCGCTCACCAAGGATCGATTGCCAATATAGAAAATGAATATGAAATAATACCGCCTGCTTGTCTAACTTTTGCTTGAATGTATAGTAATATACGTCTAACTTCTGCTTGTTAAAATTTTGCGTGAATTTCCATCGATGTGAATTCAGCTCGATCAGTTCAATATTTAACCGCATGCAATCCAGAAACATGTATTTTCATTAGATTATATGTACATTATAATAAATAAAAGAGTTTCTTTGTGCTCTGGGAAGGAAGGGGGTGAGAAGGTGGAGATGTGGATATTTGTTCCGGAAGACAAATTGTTTCCCCCTTATCATTATCAACAAACCAATTCCGCACGACAATCACTCGTTTCAAGGCGAAATTTTGCGAAGAGGTTCGATACTTAAGACTTCGACCTAACCTTTTAACAACGGCAGTCCATATTATAATACACAAAAATTAATGTATTACTTTTGTTTTATACCGCAGATGTGAGAGTAGCTATGTTTTAGACAAGACTAGCCGTAAGCCACGTAATAATCACGGGATAAAATAATAATTAATAACGACCCGTACGTGTAACCTGGGCCGCGCGCTATTAACGTGTCACACTCGGGCGCCCGGGCCGCAGTAATATCATTATGAAAAAAAGGATGCACCAAAGTTTTTGAAATATGGACCAAAGGTTTTTAATTGTGCATCAACATTTCAGAACTGTGGGTACCGGAATTACGGAACAGAGTTTTTGGATTTTGGGCCAAAGTAGGTGTAGCCTTGCTTTTATCGACTTGGCTTCCAGTAATCGATTTGAGACAAGAAACAAGAAAAAACGTGTTCCTAATCAAATAAAAATAATATTTATTATTAAGGTTAAGAAGGAAGTAATGTTTAAGATTAGAGACAAGTCCAAAAATATTAAATAAGGTGAATTTATTAATTTTAATTGAAAAAACCTCCAAGCTAACGAATACCTTCATAATAAATATATGTATTTTTTTAATTAATAAGTTATTATAATATAATGTGCACAATCATAATAACGTTTAAGTAATTAATTGTTTTCGTTACTTAATTTATTTTATTTAGTTTAGCTCAAACACAGGCATGGCATGCCAATAAATTTTATGCATGACGGTATAAAATATTATCATCTAAATATTGTCATTAAATTTTATTATAAATATGTAAAGCATTAACTTTGTGGTTAGACATTATAACAGAATGTAAGGTAACTTAGTAAAAACGTCTACTTGTATTAAGGTCTACCGTCTACCGTCTCGAAACCGGTAGACCTTAAATCTGGTAGTGGTTTTTACGAAGTTAACTAACATTCTGTTAATTATATTTCAGTCTATATGCAGTTGTTTTCGCGCGTATAATGCAACCGTTTCAAACGAAACAGCTTGTAAACATACTGCAGTAAGACTTGTGTACATAGGTATAATCACTCAAGGAGAGTGTTTTAACTGTTATACCAATGTTAGTACTGTCAATTACTATAAAATGTTATTTATAAATTTCGGTTTGCAGTCTGAACCTATGTCTATCTTGCGAATGAAGAATATTATTCTATTGGATATTGGAGAGAACTATCTGATATTCGCATTGAAAAAATTTAATGAAATATTCTACGTATTGTGGTGAATTTCATATTTGTATTTGAATTTCACAAAGAGCATTTTTTACATCAAGGAAATCGTTTACAATTTTATATAGAATTTTAAATTCAGCGATTATTCTTCTATTACATAAAGATAGTAAATGAAAGTGAATTAGTCTGTATTGGTATAATTCAAATTCATTGTTGATACCTTATCTATTAACTTATCAAAACTAAATTTAACCTATAAACTAATTTTATATTAATTCTTCATTGAATGGATTCAATCATTTTTATATATTTATCATAGTGTGATGCCCATATCGACGATGCATATTATAACTTAAAACGAATTATAAATTTAAATAAAATTATTGCTTTTTAAAAACAATTAAAACATAAGAAGAATCCGTCGTTACCTAAACATGAATAAGTGAATACTGTAGCATAATTTTAGCAATAAAGATATCAATTTAGTCCAAGTATTTATTTTATTATATTGAAATGAATAAATATTCAATTTGTAACATTTTATTCGAATCGTTTCTTGTAAGATAAATTCAAATAAAAAGTAAAAATAAATTTGCATTGCCGCGAAAATGATTGTCCCCACACAAGAGCAATCGACTCTCGCAATCTGGGTCGCCCCGCCAAATCTTTCGTTTCTAATGGATTAAAGGAACGGCCGGGGGAGGGATGGGGGAGGAGAGGGGGAGGCCCGAGGGGGGCTGCAGGAAACGGGGGATGAAATGCCAAAACAAACACCTGGTCCTCTGGATGGCTGTACAAAAAATAAGACAAAATCGTGGGTTTATCACAAATTGGGTGTAGGGATGCCTTGGATTCGCGCTTCTATTCTCGGTTGGCGAAGCCGGTGCGCTCGAACTTTGGGTGGAGAACGGATATATTAAAAATTGATCCAACAGTTTACTCAAATGGCTGGACATCAGCACATAAAATTGATATTTCATTCACTCAACTATCTTAATATCTACACTGGATCCAAACAGCTCAAATCAAAGCCGGTTACTAAATATCTTCTAAAGCCTGGATTTTAGACGCGTCACCATCTGGACTCGGACACTGAACATTAAGTTACTACTTTATATATCAATTTCAGTTATACATGTTATTAATATACGTTGTGACGTTACGATTCATAATTAACATAAGTTTTCTATTCTTCCTCAGCTGTCATGACGACGTCTGCCATTTTTTATCATTTGTGTACCCGAGTGTGGCTGAGGAGCCCTATTCTCGAACCACACACCATTCCATACCTAAGTACTTGGCGAGGGATCAAACGGACCACA
Source organism: Agrypnia vestita (assembly GCA_016648135.1). Taxonomy (NCBI): domain Eukaryota; kingdom Metazoa; phylum Arthropoda; class Insecta; order Trichoptera; family Phryganeidae; genus Agrypnia; species Agrypnia vestita. The sequence continues at coordinate 14,803 of JADDOH010012322.1, forward strand.
TATTTCACACATTTTGTAGCCTACGAAGGATGCTAAAGTCGACCAAGCATCGCACCTTATTGTAACGCAGTTACAAATACGACTTTTGATTTTTCTTTTCCCCCCAATCGAATGAAAATCGGTAGCCCGACAGGTTTTGTTTCCAAATTTGTATCATTCTTGTATAATAATTGTATCATTGTTTTGCTCGACGGTGTGAGATTCCAAACTTTGAGGAATATTGTAATATTTTGTTCTATTTAATTTCTAAGGCTCTTTATGCGGATCCCATCAGGGCACCAAACAAACTATTATTCTATATGCGTACAATCCAGTAAATTACTACCAAATTAATTGAGTTATTAAAAATGGAAATAATTTCATAAATATTTAAATCCTTACATCATCTCCACTTCTAAAATAATTACCGTTATAAGTGTAATATTTAATGACTATCCCAGCCTCCATTTTCTTACACATTACACTATTCAGCCATTTTGTTTATTATTTTTATTGTCAGTTGGATCATGGGTGTCTCTATTGACTTAAATATTATTATTTAAACAGAGGATTAAAACTTGGCGTTTAAATTAAATTATTTGAATGATGAACTTTCACTCTGTTAATGAAGCAATGTTAAATTTAATTAAATTATTATTATCTATCGATGATCCAATGCCATTTTATGGGACAATAGATAAATTTTTACGGGTCTCGTTCCTTTTAAATGACGCCCTTATATATTCTGCGGCTTGCTATTTCATCTGGCTTACTGTTATTCTTCTACAAGGATTGTGAAATTGTCATCTGTGTCGCTAAGATCATGACGGCGGAGAGGCGTGACATGTATGTGTCATGAAAATTCACCGAAACCATGCAGTATATGAATAAATAAATGTTCCTAATTGATTTAAACACAAAAACTTAAACAATCCATTTTATGAATTTACACATATTATTATCTACATTTTATGTTTTATCAATTAAAAAAGTGACAGAACTAAAAAGACAGGATAAACAACATAATAACAGTGTACAGTGCTGCGTAGTAGTGCTGCAACTCTATCAATAATCATGATTTTAGTTTTGATTCTATTTATCTAAGTCCCGTCTCCATGGTCTCTTTTTTGACTCCAATGAGAAATAAAGAAATTTCTTCTTTTGATTTGGCAATAAGCGTCATAATTAGCAAATCTTAAATCAGAGAGCGTTTTTATATCTCATAGCAATTCCAGATGAGTTGTTTTCTTTGAGAAGCTTATTTTTTCATACACGAAATCAGCTTTTTCTGTCACATCATCTAATATCTCGCGTGCATGAGATGAGTGAAGTTATGCGATTGTTTTCATATTTCCTCGGTAAAATCATTTTTGTAATAAATAACCCTACCATTATTTTGATACGCATATTAAGAATAATTAT